>JAWPHD010012247.1:0-77304 GCA_037043455.1 Cyrtodaria siliqua
TATGTAACTTAACGTATCTGAATCAAACGTCTACTGATATATAGGACACGCATATAAACCAATAATGTAGTCGCTCAAAAGATACCCATGGTAACGCAAAATACACTGTATGCTTACTTAAAGAGCAATAACAGGGCTTTACAAAAATGTCATCATTAATCATATGAGATTAATTGTCATTTAATTATGACCATTTAAAGTTGCCTAATGAGCATGTTTAAGCTAAAATTTAAGCTAATTAGGTACACTTAAAGTGGTCACACCTTTATGATAGATATTCTGATTTTGCCGATGAGGATATTTTCTGGGAAATTTAGACACTAAACTTTTATTTAGATAATATACATGTACTAGTATTTCGTCTCACCAAAGCAAAATAGTTTGAATGTCTGCATGTGTCAACTTTGAACTTTCGTGAGTATCTGCGCTATATCCGTTACAATTTGATAATTTGATGTATGTATGTATATATGTGTATGTATATGTGTGTGTATGTGTATATATATGAATATATGTATGTGTATGTATATATATGTGTATGCGTATATGTGTACATGTATGTCTCGAGACTCAATAGTTTAAAAGAACTATAAAATCTGGTAACTTTGTAAAGTTATTTGTACATAGGTTCACGTTCATTTTATAGTGTTGTCACAGGACCTTGCAGTGCTATGTGATATTCTACATGTTTAAAATAGAGCGTGTTTTGCGTATTAATATATAATATAAAGCGTGTTTTGTTTAAATCTTCTAATTATCTAGATTTATACATTATATTGTATTAATGAATTATATATTGTAAGTGTGTTGTGGTAATGTAGCAGGAGGCAGATCTATGCGTACTTAAATGGGTCTGATTAATCTTGTAATTTCGTTTCGATAAGGTTTTTCTAATGACCACCAATTGCTGAAGTATGCTCTTTGCCATTTATCATTGATGTATATGTACTATTATCATTTATTTGAGACTCTATATTAGTTTGAAATAACTATAAAATCAGGTAACTTTTTAAATGTACTTGTAAATATGTTCTTGTTCATTTTATATGAGTTATTACGTGTAAGTGTAACTTTGTAGTGTTTGTACTTATATATGTGAATCTTCAATATGGAGGAAATAAAGACATATATAGTGTCCTATGATTATTACTTTTTGAGTTAAGTACACTTTTGAGCGACTACATTATTGATTTATATGCGTGTCCTATATATCAGTAGACGTTTGATTCAGATACATTAAGTTACATAGAGTGGCCTTAAAACGTAATTAATGTGATGTGTTCAACTATGCAATAATTAAAATCAAGCAATCTATTCCAAAACATCTAAATACCAAACGCCTGTTATCATAAATGGTGAATTATAAAAAGGGGACGTAACTCAGCACAACATACGACTGTTATTAAAACGTGTCTTTTATCTGTACTGTACCGTTGGAATGAAGGTTCAAACGAGCCTATATTCACGTTTCCCTACGGTTGACGGGTTTTCTTAAACGTTTATGGAAGGACCGAAGATGTATATAATTCTATATACCTTCATATACATACGTTTTCAGAAATTACACCGTCTATACCGTAAGGAGAAAAGACTTTAGCGTCAGATGTTTTTGGAACTGTACCATACTCCTGCCATTTTTCGGAACTGTACTAGCTACCTGCCAATAAATAATGGAACTGTACCATACTCCTGCCATGTTTCAATACCCAGTCGTGTTTAAAACCCACAATTATTTTATGGCAGTATGTCTGAAATCTCTTAAACCTGACTATTATTTACGAGTACCAGATCTCTAACTTTCTACAATCACATTTTATAGCTTAATTTCAACATTTAACCTACCGTAACTCGCATTATATAGGTTCAAATTTCACGGGAATCAGGTGACATACACAACATACCTTCCAAATTAAATGGCCGATTCACTTTTATAATAGTTTAAGGCTAACAAGTCATAAAACTAGATTTATTTAACCCTTTTTGAAACTTGTTTTTTTTTTACCGGGAACTGTGCCTACGGCTGCCGAACTGTGCCTACGGCTGCCGGTAATCGGGTGTGAGTAGGCATTCTACCATGGTCTGTTGTCTGTCGTCCGTTGATTAATGTTTGATGTCAAAGGTATAGCATTGTCACTTTGCATCCAACGTTTTTCAAACTTGCCCGAGATTTCATATTGATGAAACTTGGAAGAGTTAAAACATCATAGTAAAGGCATCAGAGGTACAGATAAGCTGTTTGATCAATTGGGTATTTACCCATCGGTATTTATGTGATTGGGTATTTCATGATTCAATTGGGTAAAATAAAACAATAAAAGTTTCGATATTGTTTTGGGGTGGCATTCCACTAATATTTAATAATTCTTTTACAATAGGCTTTATACAAGGTGATTGGGTGTCCCTTCAACAACCCATATATCATGTAATGTATATTGTTCAATTTGCATTGGTTGTTTTATCATTTGACAACTTCCATTACATTATTGGTACCCATGCTTTTTGTTTTAAATGCCATGGTACGATGATGACTGCAAAAAGGCAGTCAGCGATCGTAAAGCTGCATTGAATACTTTTAACTTGCGGCCAACTCAAAATAATTTAGATACTTTTAGAGTTTTCGTGCGAAAGCCCGTCGTACTATTAAGGCTAGCAAGAGGAAATCCTGGAGATCTTATGTCTCTAGGCTGAACTCTCGTTCATCACTTAAGAAGACGTGGGACATGGTCCGGAAAATAAACGGTAAAGGTAATTCTAGTTGTGTAAATCATCTTAAAACTGATAATGAGGATATTACTTCTGTCAAAGATATTACGAACACTTTGGCAGATACTTTTTCTAAAAACTCTTCTTCTGAAAATTGACAACCAATTTTTTTAAAAATAAGAACTAAAAGAACAGAAGAAGCTAAATTTCAAGTCTAAAAATTTGGAGAAATACAATAAACTGTTCACTCTCAAAGAACTTCGATAATCCCTTAAAAAGGCTCATGATACATCAGCTGGTCCTGATGATATCCATTATCAATTATTAAAACATTTACCTAAAACCTGTCTCTCTACACTTCTTGATATATTTAGTAAGGTTTGGGTGACCGGAAACTTCCCCGATCCTTGGCGGGAAGCAATCGTTATTCCAGTCCCCAAACCTGGAAAGGATCATACGGACCCAATAAATTATCGCCCTATTGCTTTAACGAGTTGTATATGTAAAACCATGGAACGAATGATTAATGAGAGACTCGTTTGGTACCTGGAATCCAACAAGCTGATAACAAAATATCAAAGTGGATTCCGGCGCCAACGAGGCACAACAGACAATCTCATTCGATTTGAATCATTTATTAGGGAAGCTTTCGTAAAGAAAGAACATCTAGTCGCTGTATTTTTTTGACTTGGAGAAAGCTTATGAAACTGCATGGAAGTACGGTATTATGAACGATCTTCATGACCTTGGTCTTAGGAGGTCGCTTGGCAATTTGTATAGAGAATTTCTTAGAGGACAGACAGTTTCGTGTCCGAATGGGTTCAACACCTCTCTGACAGGCATGAGCAGGAGATGGGTGTGTCACAGGGCAGCATACTCTCTGTCACCCTTTTTAGTATAAAAATTAACAGTATAGTTAAATGCATCAATCCAGATGTGGATTGCTCTCTATATGTTGACGACTTTGTTATATGTTATCGTGCAAAAAACATGAACACTATTGAGAGACAACTGCAACAATGTCTGAATAAACTTCAGACCTGGTCGGATGAAAATGGTTTTAAATTTTCTAAATCTAAAACTAATTGTATGCACTTTTGTCAGTTACGTAAACATCATGAAGACCCTCATCTAACACTGGATGGGTCACGAATACTAGTAGCAGATGAGACAAAATTCCTTGGTCTTATTTTCGACCGTAAATTAACATTTATACCACACCTTAAATACTTGAAGGCCAAGTGCCTTAAAGCTCTTAATTTATTTAAAGTTGCTGCAAACACTAACTGGGGAGCGGATCGTAAAGTCCTCTTGCGACTTTACAGATCTCTTATCAGATCCAAGCTGGACTACGGCTCCATAGTATATGGATCGACTCGCAAGTCGTACTTGCAGATGCTCGATCCTATACATAATCAAGGATTCGACTCGCCTTAGGTGCCTTTCGTACATCACCAGCCGAAAGTCTATATGTTGAAGCTAATGAACCGTCACTGTCTCATAGACGGGACAAATTAGCCCTTCAATACGCCATTAAATTAAAGTCTAACCCTTCAAACCCAGCTTTCGATAATGTTTTTAACCCTAGTTGTGAACCTCTTTTTGATTGAAAACCGAAGGCCATTCGACCTTTTGGTCTACGTATTAAACCAAAATTAAGAGACACTGAAATCGACCTAAATTTGATTGCCAAGTACAAAGTACCACAAATTCCACCGTGGACTTTGGAAACACCAACAATTATTTTTGATCTTTGTAATAGTAACAAATCCAGTACAGACCCCACTGTCTTTCAAAGCAAATTTAATGAAATTAAATCGAAACACAGTAACTTTCAACATATATACACAGATGGTTCTAAAGATGGAGATAAGGTAGCTGCTGCAGCTGTTGCTCACAAAAACAGCATAAAGAACCGCCTGCCTGACAAGGCCTCTATCTTTTCAGCTGAACTTAAGGCAATTGAACTTGCCTTAAATTATATTTAGGAATCTGATGATGACCATTTTGTAATCTTTTCTGATTCCCTTTCATCTCTTCAAGCACTGGGTAATATGAAACATGATAACCCAGTTGTGCTTCAACTTTTAGAAAAATACCATTCTCTTATAATTGATAATGTTATTATTTTCTGCTGGCTTCCAAGCCATGTAGGAATACGTGGTAATGATAGAGCTGATAGTGCTGCCAAGGCAGCATTAAATTTACATATATCTAATACCAAATTACCTTATACTGATTTTAAAAGTTGTATTAACACATCTATTCGTTACTCTTGGCAAGCCACTTGGGATTTGTCAGTTAACAATAAACTCCATTCAATTAAAGCGTTACTCGGAGAATGGCGCTCTTCTAGTAGAACCATTCGTCGAGAGGAAGTTGTCCTAGCCCGGTGCAGAATAGGGCATACACGTTATACTCATTCATATTTATTACAAGGTGAGCCATTGCCAGAATGTATACCCTGCTTAGCACCGTTAACGGTCAAACACGTATTGTTGGAATTTGTAGACTTTGATCCTATGCGTCAAAGGTACTACAATGTTAATACTATGACCGAGTTATTTAATACTATATATTTTAGTCTAGTTTTAGATTTGCTTAAGGAAGTCAGACTATATAAATCATTATAATATGTTCTTGTATATAATTACGTTTTTATATACCCGTTTTCGGGCATTTGTTGATTTACATATATACTTTGTATTACTACCATATCATCCCTTATATTTTAATATTTTTATCTTTAAATGTTTGCATTAATTTTTAAATAATCCTTCATTTCATCATCATTCAATCAGTTTTTGAGCACAATATGACCTATTTATGTGTCAATGTGCCGTAAAACACCATTCATTCATTCATTTATTCATTCATTGTTTTCAATGGGTACTTTGGCATTTTTAATTGGGTTTTTAAGCAAATACCCTGCTTATCTGTAGCTCTGAGGCATCCTTGATTTTATGATAATTGTTATATTTTGCGTTGCTTACTCTCTAGCATCTGCAGGTTGCATTTGATATTTACCACACTTGCCTAGACTTTATATCTAAAAAAGGTTGCATTTTTAGTATGGACACCAGCCTTAAACCAGTAAAGCGATAAAGGCTCTCTTGTTAGAATCGTACCTGAAATTGATATAATACTTCAGAGTATGAAGCATTCTAGTGTCAAGAATGACTCGCGTAAGAGCCATATGTGGGTCACTGCCAGGCTCTAACCATTTCTCGTCTGACCCTGAGATGTCGCCATGTTCGCACTCTGCAGCTATTGCACCGTCTCCAAGTGCCCACTCTTGAACATTTACAACATGATGTAAAATGCTTCTCCAACGTGCCTAAAATATTTAAGAAAAACTAGAAGGATGTTTCATGGAACACTTGTGTCGCCTGACGCTTGCTTATTTTCGCAAGTATAATATAACTATAAAGTTTGAAGACAGGGAGTGTAATCCTTAATGAATTATAGAGCTTTTTTTTGTCTAACTATATAGTTTGAAGCCAGGGAGTGTAATCCTTATTGAATTATAGAGCTTTTTTTTGTGTTAAAGTTTATGAAAATAAAGGGGCAAATATCTGCATTGAAAAAGTGATAAGGAAGAACTGTATACAGTTTCGTGAACGTACGTCAATATTTTGCCAACTTATGAGCTTGGTTAGGTTTCAGGTTAAACTTTTATGAAAAGGGGGCATAACTCTGCCAAAATAAAACTCAAGAGTTATTGGTTATGCGTAACAATATTATGTGTGGTGAGATGAATATGTCTGAAGTTTCATGAATATAGGCCACATACTTCTTCAGTTATGGCCAGTTATGAGCCTGCTTAGGTTGCTGGTTAAAGTTTTATGAAAGGGGGCATAACTCTGTCAAAATGTAAGTCAGAGTTATTGGACATGTGTAACATTATTTCCTGGTTTAAGATGAAGATATGTGTAAAGTTTCATGAAAATATATATCAAACATTTTCCAAGTTATGGCCAAGGTTAGTTTGCAGGTTTAAGTGCCTACCATGCTATGCAGGCGACACAAAAAGTCTAAAGCATGGTCTGTCCTGACAAATTATTGAGGCTAATAACTTCAAAGAGATGTACAACAATGAAACTTGTACACATGTTTAGGGTCATCCAATGAATACATGTGTTAAGGCCTGCAAGTGCGAGTTGTCCGTCGTCCGTTAACTTTTAAATTTTTAAAAATGTAGCACCTGCATCATCCGATCTTTTACAAACTTTAGCAGATTGTTGATACCAATGAAAGTTTGAAAACCAGTAATAACGGACTTATGGTCCTTGTTCATCTTGTTTACACGATAGAGGCCACATTTCTTCAGCAATCTTAACCAAACTTGCATAGACTGTATATGACCATAAGATCTCGGACGAGTTTGATAATGGGAAAGATCGGACCAGTAACACTAGAGTTATGGCCCCTGAACTAGCAAAAAAATCACTTTCACATGTTGTTAAAACAACACTTTTTCTTGAGCAATCTTAAGCAAACTTACATTTTTTTGGGTTTAATTTGTTTTTTGGTTTTTTAATTTACATCTGAGATATGACCCTTGATTTTCTGAAATATGCTATAGTTTGCCTTGTTAAGACGATAGGGCCTTAATTTTTCATCCGATCTTTGCCAAAATTTACCAGATTGATAATATTAATAAAAACTCGGGTAAGTTAAAAAACCAGCCAGATTGGACTATTTACACCGGAGTTATGGCCCTTCATTTTCTGAATATGCTATATTTTGGCCATAATCAAGACGAAAGGGCCTTCATTTTGCCGGATTTCAGTGAAACTTTGCAGGAATGATCAGTACCAAGCCTAGTTGTACTATAGTCACCGTGTTGCGGTTGAATGATTTTGGTGGAGTTATTGCTCTTTAAATGTTTTATTACACAAACTTTGTCCTGACTAGTTCTCCTGATCCCCTGGCCGGATTTCAACGAATCTTGGCGGGGATAATCAGTACAACGCATAGTTGCATATATCATCGCCATGTTTGGGTTGAATGATGTTTGAAATAGTTATGGCTCCTTATATATAAACTTTATCTTTAGCAAGTAGAGCGTCCACAGGCCCTCTTTGGCCTCTTGTTTTAATTATTTCCCTTTGAGCAATTTAAAGATTTAACATAAAACTTAACCTTGTCTTTCACAGCTGAGTATGGCTAATAATTCTCAAAGGCTTAGGTGTACAACAATGAAACTTTGCCCAAATCTTCAACATGATCCAATGAATACATGTTATAAAAGGACCATACCTCTGCGATTCATTTTTTTTATTACTTCTTTGAAAAAGGTTAAACCTTGAATTTAACCTTGCCAACATACATATGCCCTGCTAGGTGTTCCTCTTGTTCACTATTGCAAAGGATATTTATTATTATTGCAAACTGTAGAATTACTGTGGTGATGGGGCCAATTATCAGACTTGGCCAAAACATCTTTTCCATTTATAGTTTTACCAAGTTCGGAAATCACTGGATAAAAGTTGCCTGTGTTAGAGTACGGACAAAGTTAATTTTGTGTTTTTTTATTAATTCAAAGGGAACTGTACAATAACTGAGGCGATGGGGCAGATGATCAAACTTGGCCGAGCCATTGTGCCCACATACAATTTCACAAAGATTGGACAAGATTCAATAACAATTACCCAAGTTACAGTCCGGACAACGTTTCTGACAAGGATGCAAGCACAAATGCCGGACAGACAGGGCTAACATCATATGCCATTCCACCATTCTTCAAATGGCGGTGGCACCATTCTTCAAATGGTGGTGACACCACCATTCTTCAAATGGTGGTGGCATAAACAAACATCCCCACAACCATTTTAGAGGTATAATAGATCTCATGAAAATAGGCCTCAAATAACGGTCCCCCTTTTGTAAAATGCAATGTCATCTAGAGCATTTAAATGGGAGGTATATCGCATGAAACTAGAATTCAAATAAACGCCCCCTTTTGTAAAGTATATCGCATGAAACTAGAATTCAAATAAACGCCCCCCTCCCCTTTTGTAAAATACAATGGCCCAGGGAGCATTTAACAGGGGTATAAATACAGTACGACGACGGATATTATAAAAAGAGATCAAAATCGTTCCAGTTGTATTTCACTTGTGCATACTATAGAATATGCACTGGTGCTAACAACGCCCATTATATATATATAAATTCCTTTAATAACACTCAGGTATGCATGTTAATTTACTTACCAAGAACACTAATTCATTTCCAGCAGCTGTCCTGCTACAGTACCAAAAATGATTAACAAGGTCAGGTACCCAAACCCGCAACTTTTTGTTCTTGGTTTCAGCTGCGACCTATAAGAATACCAAATATAGTTTATCATTATGCAAACCGTTTGTACACCTTTGTTTCATCTTCGTTACGATCCTATGTTCAAACCCTTCTCCTTTTTCCTTTAATTATGATAACACTATCAAGGCAATAGGGTGAAAAAGTTTGCATAGTTAATCACTTGAAATAAACATTTTTAAATGTTTTGTTTTCAACTTCTACAATAATCTTAAAGTGACACATTTAAAGATATATGACCTATATTTCGGAAGCAGGCTCTGCTGATCTTTGATCAGTAGAGGTAATAATTGGTCAGAAACGAAGGTGGTGATGGACTGACGGACGGAAATGAAAATTTAACAGATCTCCTCCGCCTATGGTGGTTGGCAATATTTCAGGTGATTTTAATATTAAACTATAAATAAGTCCATGGGATATGCATGCCCCCATTGAAAAAATCTCACAGATAACATAAAATTTAACAAAAAAACGGCCGTAACAGAGGTAATACAAAAATAAATTGAATGTTGTTGAACTGCTCATCAACACAGTATAGGTCATTCAAAAATACATGCACATCCAAGTTTTTCCCCAAAGTTCTTTGCACCATGCCAGGAGTCATATGAGTGTGTCACTGTGGGATAGTCATTCTCTGAAAAGTGTATGAATGAACAATATGATATATTTTATTTAACCATACCTCGTATCCATTGGTCATGACATGAGAACAAAATGGATGATAATGTGTGGGGGTGGGGGGGGGGTGTTGGGGAGGGGAGGGGGCGAGGCTTTTCTTTCATACCAGATACGGGTATCCGCGTTTTACATGAGGGATGGAAAATGTTATCTTTATGGGTAAAGATAAAAGTTTATTTTTATAGGTAAAGATAAGTCACGCGAATCAATAATGACGTCAATACATGAATGACGTCGTTGTGCGAAAAAAATAAAAACATGTAAAATGTTACTTATTGGCGATGTCAACGCACAAAATGTCAATGATATGCAAGAAAAAGAACCCTCGGTATAAATGTTTTAATCAGAACCTCGGCAGAGGCTCAGTTCCGAAAAACACTTATACCTCGGGTTGGAATTCCCTATCTTCACCGGATACCCATGAAAGATTCTTATAATCTTGTTCTCAACAGAAACATTCAAAATATCTATATAATTTTTGATTTTAAAGGGAGTGGAAGCGATCTGGAAAAGCAATTGGTGCCAGTACAAATGCAAGAGAAAACCCTTATAATGTGATTCAGTTCCATATGAAATGCGCATGTGCGTAAAACAAGCGATATATATATTAACCTTGGTTCAAATATTATTTATGAAAATGTTTCGACTGCAAAATATGACGACTCACTGTAGTTTTTTGTAAAGTAATCAATATTTACAGGTTATTAACTGTGGCCCGAGATAGCCATATGAGGCCCCAGATCTTTAGCTCGAGGGCCTCATATGGCTATCAAGGGTCAATGTCACAAAGAGGCACAGACGGGGTCTCCTTGGCCGAGTGGTTAACGACGTTGCGTTGTAAACCCTCTCGCCTCTCACCGCTGAGGGTTCGAATCCCACTGGGAGCTCGACTTGTGGACCCTATGATGACGCCTACCTAAAGCCCATTGGGACGGTGGCGTTTGATTTTTGTCCATGATCTTTCTTGTCGTGCCCTTAATGGTTTATTCTCTTACTGCTCTGGCTTCTGCAAAGTCATTGAGTACCTTCATTGTGGCTTTCTAGGCTATTGTTTTTTTTTTGTATTATATTTACACGAGCATATTTGTGTTTTACTTATATTGCCTATTGATGCTGCCTTGTTGGTTAGAGATTAGATCATGGCGGGGATTTCTTTATTTACACTGTCCTATTTTAATGGGATGACAGTAGGGTAAGTGTGAGGTTTGGTGCACCCTAGAACCGGTTTAAACCCCCAGTGGCCTACTTTGCCACTGACCGTTCCAAGGCGGTAGCCCTATTGTCAACCCTTTTTGTGTTTGTGATGTCGTTTGCATTTATTGTTGCTTTTGCCTTCTTGTTTGTCTGTTTGCGTGTCTGTTTCTGTGTTTTGTGGTTTACTGTCCTCCTTGAATGCTACTTTCCCTGTCCGATCTTTTAATATTTCTTTTTCAAGGTCTTTGATGCGGTCGCTTTCTTTTGTGAGGAAGTGTCGATTGTTACGGATGACGGGAGGGGTACAGTACTGGTTCTACCCAGAAAAAGTGGGTGGTCTGCCTTCACCACAAACAAAATCGACATATTTTGGCCCGCCGTTTCACGTGCTGGTCTAATGTGACCGCATAGACAATGCCTTTTTACACGAAAAACAAGCCGTTTTTGTTACTGACAGGGCTCAAATTTAGCGACAATTTGGACTGCTAACATTTTCCCAGTAGCATATTTTCTAACTGGCAAAACGAAAATGTTACTTGCAATTTCTACGGTTGTGTGTGTAAGTACAAATATGTAACAAATAAGTAAAAAGCACAAGATGCTGCAACATTAGCAAACATACTAGAATCCATATGTGTCATACAAATACGAAGACTTAAACATATTAAAACACCATTGATATGAAAGCATGTTTCAAAAAAAAGCTGACATGGTTTACTAAATTAAAAGGTATTTTGATGCACTTGCACATTTTTGCCAGTACTTGAAAAGTTTACTGGCATTTTGAAAATGTCACTTGCATTTTGCCAGTATGCCAGCTTAAATTTGAGCCCTGCACACTCTCAAACATGATGGCAACCATATGCTCTCCCGAAACTTTCGAGGAGCATAATCAGCACCGTAAATATTAAGGTTCCTGTTCTATACAGCCTAAGAACACATGAAAAAGTTCCCTACCTACAAGTACCGTAGTTTTTGTTCAAATGTAACCTTAAACACACATACATTTTTATTAACCTATATTGTTTATCAGGAGTAGTCGCCACAAAATATTGATAAAGTCTATTTTAGCTGTGGTGGCTTTGTGGAATTACTACTTTTAAAAATGAAAAAAAAAACAACATTCTTCTGAAGTCTCATACAAAGTTCATGCATTGGAATTGACGGACGCCGCACAATATCTTTCAAAACATTTTCATGAAGGAATTTCTGAAAATGGTTCAATACATCATTGGAAATGCATAACACACAATTGTCAACACATCAGTACAGTGCATAAACTTGCCTGGACCTTTCCAGTAGGGTCTCTCCCTGCTGCGCATTCGAATCACACTGGGAGCTCAACTTGTGAGAAAATGTTGATTCTTATGGATGGCCCGAGGTATACAGTACTGAAGAATATCCTAAGTTGTCAGATCAATATGCTATGACTTACAGTAAGTAACTAACAAAAACAACAGGACAGAAAGAAAGTGATTTTTTTTTACTAATAATGTCTTCATTAAGTTTCTTTTTCTATCTCATGTGGTTTGTCAAGTGTTTTTTCCCGCAAATATTTATAATAGAAGGGTGTTCACGGAACACTTGTGTCGCCTGCCGTGTGCTTATTTCAGCTTCGTTACGTTGTAGGTTAAAGTTTTACGAAAAGATGCATAAGATGCTGAAATGAAAGTCAAGGCTATTCGCCATGGGTAACAAAATTCTGTGTGGTAAGATGAATGTGTGTGTGAAGTTTCATGAAAGTCAGAGTTATTGGACATGTGTAACAAGATTTCTTGGATTTAGATGAAGATGTGTGTGAAGTTTCATGAATATAGGTCAAATACTTTTTAAGTTATGGACAACGTAATGTTGCAGGTTAAAGTGTGACGGACGACAGAGCCTTTTCTAGGTGTTTCACATACTGAAAAATGGAGCCGTTCCCAATGCAAATTAGTGTCTTTTTTTCCCAAATTATTGAGAAAAAAATCCCAATCTCAAAAAAAAAAAAAAAAAAAAAAATGCATTTCTTTTAACATGTATCTTGTACTGATACATCCATTATGTTACATACTAATCAATATCTGTATATCAGTGATGATATGTTGTTGATGCAATAGTGTTCCTAATAATACATTTTAGGCTTTTACCTCGCCCTAACTTACAAAATGTTAACGTAAAGAATTCTCAATTGGCCATTTTATCGATGAAACAAATTCACAAATTTACTAGGGTACTTTTCCCCAAAATACCTGGAAAAAGCCCTGAACGACAACAGACGACAACTAAAGTGATCCCTAAGTGTGTGCCATGCTAAGCATGCCACATAATAATGTACTTACTCAACAAAGCTGAAATGGTAGAGCTGGCATCTGTACACAGTTCTTGCAGCCCAACTCCATTGTCTTTCAATTTTGAAATTGCTCGTAACAGCCCTTCTTTTTCCATAGCAGTTGACTTGAATGAAGTCATTCGTTTGTCAACAATTTCACATGCCACAATATCTTTCGTTTCATACTCCATCAACGTGTATGTGCAATACTGCGCACTATAGCCAAGTGCGCAGTACTTGCACATCCACGTCCTGATGGAGTATGAAACGAAAGATACTTGAGGCATGTGACAATGTTGACAACGAATGCACTTCATTCAAGTAAACTGACTATGGAAAAAGAAGGGCTGTAACTCTGGTAATGCTGGGTGGATTTTGACGCCAAATCTGTATGCACATTTTGATATCATAGCATCCTGTAAAGTTTGAAAGGAAAGGAGGAAAACTGTTGGAGGAGATAGACGCACACGATGTTTTAACGTAAACTTTAACGAAAATAGATTTTGATGCCAAAATATTATGCACATCTTCACATCAATGGTAAGCATCCTTTAAAGTTTCCAAGAAATTGGTTAAAAAATGTGGGAGGAGAGGAAACGATATTTTGACGTAAAAGGACCATAACTCCAGTTATGGGTCGATGTTGACGCCGAAACGATATGCACATCTTCACATCATAGGTAAGCATCCTGTAAACTTTCGAAGCAATCGCTTAAAAAGTGTGGGAGGAGATAGACACACAAACCTTTTGGGACGGACGGAACGATTGACGGGCGGACATGGCTAACGCTATATGTCCCCTTACCATTCGGTGGTGGAGGCATACACATTACAACACAATGCTTTACATTAAGCTATTTGAAACAGGAGAGCTTTTCAAATAAATTGCTCTTTTACAATACTACATATAGCGGACTGGCTAGCTCAGTGGATAGATACCACTGTATATATATATATGTGGATAAAAACATGTTCGACATATTATCAATATTATACATATTTTGTGAATGTTTGGTGAAAATGAAATGTAGAGTATAGTAACAATGGCAAATTACAAAATTTCGGATAATTTAAGACCCGTAACGCAGCTATTAGCGCTTGAATCTGACTTTTTCAATAACTCATCCGAGATCATCTGAATATATAACTTCTGTGTGAGATTGGTTAAGATTGGATAAAAAATGGAGTGACTGGAGTGCCCACAAGGCTAAATTGGAATAATGGACATTTCGTACCTTGAACATTTCGTACCTAATTTTTGCTAAGAAACATCCAATGTGTTGTGCTGGATGTTTCGTACCCTGGCCATTGCATGTTTCGTACCCAGGCCCTTGGACATTTCGTACCCTAAACTTCGACGTTTCTAAACTGATATTTTTAACAAACTTATAAAAACCTATACTAGTTACTGTATGGCTTTGAGGTATGACGTTTCGGTAATCTAGATGTTACAGAAACAGTACAACTAAGTAAAATATATCTTAAATATGAAAAGTTCAGCGTCAAATTGCATGTTTTATGGAGAAACCTGTGTTTACCGTATATATTGTGTTGTTATCTTCGGGCTATTCCATTAAAACATACATGAGATCAAGGGAAGGCACTTTTGAATTGAACACCCACCCATAGATGCAAAATTGATTTTGAAGAAGCAAATTTCAGAAAATAGGCTTGCAATCAGTACTGTTATTCATTCGATCTTTGGAGATCGCTGAGCCCGATACTTATATTTAGTTATCGGTGGTACATTTTCAATTTCTTTTGTTTTCTTACTTAATTTTTGATTCGGTGGTTCCACTACTCCGGCCGATAAAAGGCTCTGGGTATTGTTTAACCACTTATAGGATATGTTGTCTGCTTTTTAATTTAGTATTTTGGCTGTTCCTTGTGATACGCAGGCTTCATAACCGCTTCTCCCAACTAAATTCCATTATGTTTATTTCGCTCTTCGGGGCATTTAATTTTTTTAGATACTGGGACTATACGCCGTACGACATGGGGAAGCAAATAACTCCATGTCCACCGCCGTATGCATGCCATCTTCGGGATGGTTAAAATTGTGTACTATTGATTTTATGAATATTGAGTTCTGCTCAACCCGGGGCTAGAGGGCGTGAGCGGTAGCTAGCATATTTCTGAATCAGTGGTGATTGAAATATAACTAATATCCTTGTTATATGTTATTTAATATTGTCACTATGTATGGGTATGAAAGTTCCAATGACAGGCTTTGAAACGTCCAATGGCTGGGTATAAAACGTGCAATTGCCCTGGTACGAAACGTCAAGTGCATTGGACGTTTCTACCCAAAACTGGCTTACGAAACATCCAGGATACCAAACGTGCAAGGTACAGAACGTCTTGTACCCCAAGTTACCAAGATTCCCATTTCATACAACTCATGTCCCGACAAATGTAAGTAGAAAAAGGCCCAAATGATGTTGACAGCTGCAAAACTGTGCATCATGCTAAATAACTTTTAACAACTTTAGAAGAAATCTGTGGAAATCTGTAGGACTTGAGATAAGTTTTGGTTATGGGCAGACAGACAGTATGACAAAAACTATTTGTCATAATAATTATGTAGATACTTACCAGCCACAATGATATTAACTCCATTATATTTGGTCAGATTTGCACTGATCATTTGGGTGAAATGTCTGGAAATGACAGGAACCGCATGCTTTCCTTGCACAGTGTAATGTGTGGTTCTTGCTGTTAGACCCATACCAAAAAACTTGAACATTAGTTTCACCTTTTCAAAGTTATTTCCGCTTGTGAGTATGGCACTCGAAATCAAAATGTCACCGGTCATTCTTTTATTTACTTTTGGTTGAGAGTACCATCGACGTATTAAATGTCTCTTGGTACAAACCTGAAAATATATATGTATACATATACCAATTATTTTTACAGCATTTTACCAATAACATCTTTAAAGCAACAATTGAAATTTACCATAATTATTGTTATAGATAAAATAATTATTGTTCTATGCCAACTCGAAACAACTCACATAAAGACTATACTCATCCTTTCATTGTTGTTTAAGAAATGGAGCATTGTTTAAGGAGAATTATCGTGTATTATATCACAATCTTGGAGTTCAATGAGAAACAATAAACAACAGTTATTTACACTAGATGAATAAGTCATGGCTTTATTAAACTCACAGAAAGCATGTCAGATGATATATAGGGAATATTAAATGGGTATTTTCATATCACACACTATTTGAAGCCTGAGATGACATACAATCACAAGAGCTTTAGATCGAATATTATTTATTAGTTAGCTGAATATTATTCAGTTATAAACCCCGGAATTTTTAAAATTAATATCACTGTATTTGAACCGTGTAATACAGGAGCTAAAATGACCTGAAATGCATGAATAAGCACGACAAAGTAGGGGAGTCCAGGTTTTTTTTTTACAAATAGGGGAAGGCGCCCAGGCCCTTTCAGGGGGGAAAAAACGCGCGATTTTTTCGATTTAGGGAAAAATATTGCGTGCATTTGGTTGTTTTGAGGGGAAAATTAAAATTGATTAAAAAGGCATTTTAATCTTTAATTTAAAATGTTCCATAATCATGTTTATCCAATGATATGTTACTAACTGTAAAAAGTAGTCATTACTATAAAATACCAAATAAAGCATGAATAAAAAACTTCTTTATTTATAGTCACACTAATCAAAAAAATGATATCACTGACATTCCTTCCACAAAAACAAGCAAAAGAACATTAAAAACTGTCACATTTTGCGCAGAAGCATGATCAGGGTCTACCAGTAATATATCTTCCGTATTAGAGCCTCCGGGAGCGGGACTTGGGGTGCATTGCTTGACAAAATATTTTGTTATAGAGTTGTCATTTTTATCTGTTTTAATTTTCTTGCGGTAATTTTGCCAGTTGTGCGACATCGATGATAAAAGTTCACAAAATATACCGGAAACCACAACAGTTACTTCCCTTGTTATTAGTCATTGTCGTAAAGGTAAAACGTAAAGTGTTCTACGATAAACACTTGCGAAGCGTCGAAGGCGATTTATCGTTTTTTTTCGTCCATGATTTATTAGTCTTTAAATTAAAGGGGAACTTTCTGTAGAGGGGAATTTTTAACCTTAAATAGGGGAAAAATGTAGGTTCCCCAGTTATATAGTAAAAAAAAAAAACCTGGAATCAGGGCGGCGATAATCGATTATGTAATACTGAAATTGATTGTTGCGGAACTTTCCCGAAAACTACTCAGCGGTATTCTCCTTTGTGGTATTTATGCAAAGGAAATCACTCTTGCGTCTGATGATGGCGGACGACACAACTCGGGGAAAATTATTCCCTTACCCGGGATAGAAAACTAAGGTTTAAGAAAAAGGCAAATGGACACCTGGACATGACAAAAGCCGTATTTGGCATATGCAGAACAGTGTATTCCAATAAAGGTATGAAAGTAAATAGTTCCAGGTCGCTTTCGAACACAAACAGATTTCGTACTATTCTTAACCACACAAACGTATTTCTGTTAATGAAACGCTCTAGTTTTAAATTTAAATAAAAACACAGCATTGTGAAGGTTTTAATATACCTTACATTCCTTTGAAAACTGAATTGTCAGGTACTGTCAATTGTCCTTGAAAGTGTAAAAAGCAATCCTGATACTAACTATATGCATACAATAAACGATGAGTGAGCATATTACAAGGTAGATAACAGTGGATACAAGCTAGTGGATGTTTTTTTTATGAATTTAATACAGTTCTGTATGTTTAACACAGTTTTTTTGAATAACCTTTCAGTAATCAGCAATTAATGACCAGCTTTGTGTATAATAACATGTAATTGGCCTGTAGTTTATTATAAATCTGTTAAAAAAACATGGCATCCAGAATACTATAAAAAAAGTATGATAATGGACCTTTGGAAACGGCCGAGCACGACACATACGAAATATTGCAGTCTCGGTTTGATTGAGACTGTTCATGAGCGGTAGTGAAATATGCTGGCTACCGCTCACGCCCTCTAGCCCCGGGTTGAGCAGAACTCAATATTCATAAAATCAACAGTACACAATTTTAACCATCCCAAAGATGGCATGCATACGGCGGTTGACATGGAGTTTCATGCTTCCCCATGTCGTACGGCGTATGGTCCCAGTATCTAATAAAATTAAATGCCCCGAAGAGCGAAATAAAAATAATGGAATTTAGTTGGGAGTAGCGGTTATGAAGCCTGCCTATCACAATGTTAATTTGTTAAACAACAAGTTCTCACTTGTCCGCCGATTATTAATTGATTATCTAATCGGTTGGCTACAAGCGATGGTTCCGATCATCGGTTGTGGATTTTGGAACCGATTCCAATCAGTAGTTATTGTATATTGAAAAACAACGTATTTATAGGCAAGTATGTGATCAAGTGCTATAATACACAATAATTTAACATAAACAATCTTCTATTTCGATGTAATACCCTTAAATTATAAAACTTTTCTTTTACTGTACTAACGACTGTGCCATAACATCCTGGTATGGCATCAACCAATCAGCACACTGTTTGTTCAAGTGCATATATTTTATATATATATGTACATGAATTGTATAATTATATAAATGAGATATTTTAAGCTAACAGTACAGGGGTTTAACATTTTTATTTTATAAGTGTTCATGAATATTTTTTTATAAAGCTAGTGTAGGGCTATCGGTGATTTACAAAAAAAGTATGATAATGGACCCTTGGAAACGGCCGAGCACGACACATACGAAATATTGCAGTCTCGGTTTGATTGAGACTGTTCATGAGCGGTAGTGAAATATGCTGGCTACCGCTCACGCCCTCTAGCCCCGGGTTGAGCAGAACTCAATATTCATAAAATCAACAGTACACAATTTTAACCATCCCAAAAATGGCATGCATACGGCGGTGGACATGGAGTTATTTGCTTACCCATGTCGTACGGCGTAATGATAAACTAAACCAAAGTGTGATGGACAGACAGGCAGGTGAAAAAGTCTTACCCACTTCAACTGGACAGCAGTTCCAATGTAGCTACACTCCACCCGGATGTCTCCTCCGCAACCTTTCACCTGACATATCTTTGCCACTGTTACGCTTGCCAAGTCCAACAAGTTCATCTCAAAAGCAATAGCCTTTTTCTCTCCAACAACATCCCTCACCACTTCTTCTATTTTCTGTTCCTCATCACTACTTCCAACATCTTCAGCATCAGAATCAACATCAAAAATGACATCTCCAGCAGTTCGCATGGGTAGCTGATGTATATCCTCCTCATCCTTTTGCCTGAGGTTATAAACACATCATGTTACAGAGACATATAACTTCTTTACATTATTACAGTTTTGCGGATTTGTTTTCAAAATAACTGCAAGAAGTTATTTTCAGATATACATTCATTTTCATCTATTTTTAAATCTGTTTTCTTTCAAAACCAGAATTGTCTTGTTACATATGATATTTTTCCCTAGTTCCTTTACCTTTGTTGTTAAATTACGTTTAGAAATATTTTACGCAAGCTCTTAAAGGTGGTACATGTTACATAACAAAATGGGTAACTGATAATAGGGCAATCATACGCAATGGTGCCATCATTATCCAGTTTTGATGGTCAAGTCTTTGCTTGCCTTTGTCATTTGTAGACACTTTCAATAGTAACACCAGAAGGATGTTCCAATGAATTTACTCATCTGCTTCTAAATGAATAAGTTACAATCATGCAGAGTAAAAAACATTTTTAAACAATTCATGCCTCCAAAATGGATATGAATTAATTAAATACATTTTAAAAGAAACAATCCTTCTGATTTAATGGATGTTAAGTAAAACGAAACACTGTATGGCATTGTTCTTAATTACTTACAACAATGTTCATCAGGTCAAAAAAAAACAACTGTGTTTCCGGTGGCACGACCGACCCTATTTTTAAGGGACCGACCCTAAAACTTTTTATGAAAAAAAACAAACAAATGTTCTGAACAATGATTTATCACAATATATTGAGGTAAACTGACATCACAGAGAAACTTTCAGTTGTTTAATCAACTTGTATGGGCTTTATGAGATAAATACATGTAGAATCTCACAATATCTTGCTCCTAAAAAAAAACAGAAAAAAAAAAAGAGGACCAAGAGGGCCTGTAGACGCTCTACTTGCAGGATGAGATTCAAAAACATAAACATGATAGAGGTCAACCCAAGAAACATGTTTTCTATATATAACTCTATGTGAACTCTGGGTTATCGTGGCGGCCATTGAATAATTTTGATTATTTGATGATAATGAAAAACACAAACTTGATAGAGGCTAACCCAAGGAACACGTATATTATATTTCACAAGAATGAAATAAGTGGTTTCCGAGGAGATGTCGTTCGAAATTTATTTAAATTTGACCTAGTTTTAGCTATGGCGGCCATCTTGGATGACTGGCGGCCGCAAAAAACACAATTCTGAGAGGGACTATCCCAAATATCATTGTGCTCAAGTTTCATCAAAATCTTTCAGGCGGTTTCAGAGAAGATGTTATTTTTAACCTTTACATATATAACTCTTATGTAAACTTTAGGTCGCCGTGGCGGCCATTTTGATTATTTGACGATAACAAAAAACACAAACTTGATAGAAGCTAACCCAAGGAACATGTATATGATATTTCACAAGAATGGAATAAGTGGTTTCGGAGGAGATGTCGTTTGAAATGTCCTTAAATTTGGCCTAGTTTTAGCTATGGCGGCCATCTTGGATGATTGGCGGCCGCGAAAAACATAAATCTGAGAGGGACTATCCAAAATATCAACAAACTCCGTCAAAAAGCAACAAACCAGAAAAACGAAATTTGCACCCTAAGTTTTGTGACATCAAATCCAACACGGCATTTAAAAAATACTAATAATAATTTAAAAAAATGAAAAAAGTCAAAAAAATAAATATGAAAAGGTCAAAAAAAAAAAAATGAAAAAAAATGAATAAAATAAAATGTGTAAGGTTGCTTTAGAAATGTGACCTGTTACAGAATTGAAATATTCAGTTGGTATTAGACATACATGTGAAGTTTCATCCACTCAGAATACATGTATATGGGACACCAAAACAGACAGCCAGAAAAGATGAGCCCCCACTTCTTCAGAGCACAGGTATAAGTAAGTTTCTTACTCAATATATGACTGCTCTGTTTCTTTGGCATCCTTACTAGTCCTACCCATCAGACTGCAATGTAACGGGTCTTCCAAGTCAGCCATCGTTACTATACCTAATTCCCCACCGTCTGACCTGTTGGTTCAATAATATATATAGTTTTAAAGCATATAATCGTAACCATGCTGTTAACTGGTTCGATCTGGCTGTTTTTCGAACTTTTATTTATAATAGCAACAATTTGGCAAAATTTCGTTAAGATGAGATGACAAAGGATGACCCTATCCTCTAAGCGAGGCAACAAATAACATATTTAAGGAAATCAAGGGCCATAACGGCACTGGTGCTGGTCACATCTGGTTGGTTTTTCGAAATTATGCAACTTTCATTGATATCAACAATCTGGCAAAGTTGGTAAAGATGGAGGCGCTAGAGCAATTGTTGTTAATTCAAAGGCCATAACTCTGGTGTTACTGGTCCGATCTAGGCGGATATAAACAATCTGACCAAGTTTGATAAAGATCAGATGAAAAACGAACACAGTATGGTTGTAACGAGGCATTTTTAACTAAATCAAGAGCCATGACTCTGCTGTTACTGGTCCGATCTGGCCGGTTTGCGACATTGTATCACGTTTCATTGATATTAACAATCTGGTAAAGTTTGGTAAAGATTGGATTAAAAATGCACTATCGTCTCATAAAGAGGTAAAAGTTAACGGACATTAAAGAGCCATTACTCTGCTGTTACTGTTCCAATCTGGCTGGTTTTCAAACTTGTGTGAGCTGAAGGCTCTATTGTATTACCGAGGTAAAATGTTAATGGACGGATGGATGGACAATGGACAACGGACAACACACCATCCCATAAGCTCTGCCGGCCTTTCCCGAGCAGAGCTAAAAAATGTGATGGACGGACGACGGACAAAGTGTCTGCCATGCTATGCAGGGGACATAGAAAAAGGTGTGACGGATGCACAACAGACAAAGTGATCCCTACCTACGTGCCTGCTATGCTAAGCAAGCGACACAAAAACCACCAGTCATCAAGCAGTTTTTACAGCAAAGTATTCCATTATCTATAATTTAATCATGGGTTCTATTTAACAGATATTGAATATACATGTACACACTATACAATTAAAACACATTATGATGGTTTTATTGCTATTAACATGCATTTAAGACACTCAGAATTCTTTCAGAGCGCCTCTAGCCCCTTTAAGCATTATCCCTATTGCAATATCACTGTGTCACAAGTCCCCTCAAAATAAAGGATTTTCTGGATAATTGAAATTACAATTATTTAAACTTGGACTTAGTATGTTTTCAGCCATAATCTGTCAGTAGTTAAGACTTTATTCTGCCACTATGACTTTTCAATTTCTCCATTATAATTGCTACATGAACATGGTCACATGTAGTGGAACTTATTTTCACAAGGAGTATATTTGAAAATAATTACTACCCGTAGTTCCGTTATCCAATAATTCTCTGTGTCAACTCATTTTCTTTTTGGATCAGCTCTAACTTTTCTAAACAACCAACACTGTATGTCTTAAGTATATATATACAAGACACCGAACAACAGTTTAAAGGGACAATGTCCATAACTTGTAGCTTATAAAACACATAATAATTATGTGACAAACATAACACACCAACAATTATTAAATATTTACAGAATAAAACAAAGATTATTTGATTGAATTCAATAGCGGTATAGAAAAAAAAGAAGTACCACTTGGCGGGGTTCAACTCCACACAAAAATTACACTCGTGGGTAATAATAATTGAACTTCGCAATAGTCGAGCTTGCTACCGACTGAGCTAAACGGGTCAGATGTTCTGCTTACTTACGGACAGTGTCCCTTTAATGTCGGATTTATGATAGTAGACACTGATGGTAAAAGAAATAAGTACAACATACCTATCTGAAATATCGGACACATCAATGGACTGCATTCTTGGCCTTGGCAATATAGTCAACAAAGGTGTGGATGATACAGTCCCATATTCTGCATTTTGCGTCACAGTCATGTTTTGACTCATTTTCTTCCTAATATAAATTGTATATTATTATAGCAGTATCAGATGTTTTTTATGAAAATGTTTCAGACAAAATATTCTATACAAGTGTCCGTTAAATCACTTGCTTTTCAAAAATGAAACACAGTCGTGAAAGCTCCTCTCAATGTTTAAATACACTAACCCGCCAAATAACTACAAAATTACACAACAAAATGGTTTATCATGTTCAGGCCATATAATAGAGTACATAATTTTTATGTGCTAATTAAAACTCACGGGTTCTTAAAATAACATTGATTGAATATGTGTAGATGAATTTTCAGTTGGTATTTTCTCTTAATTCGATGTTGCAGTTTTGGCGTTTGGTCTGGCTGGTTAAATCCGTTTATATTGTCTATGTAGTTTGGATTCTCAAAATATGTAAGTTATATACATATTTCTCTTCGCCACAACGTTTAAAAACAGTGTAGATATGTTGTAAAAATTGCATGTTGTTGGCGGGATAGCTACTTTAAAGCTAAAACGAACACTGTGTTTTCCCCGTTTCCCTCCACCCATCCCATACCCCATACTCAAGTCCCTATAATTGTTCAAGAAAAACACAATATGCTACATGAAACTTCTAACTCTACAACTTCTTTTTGTTTCTTACAAAAGCTAAGTCTATGACCTGTAAGTAAACATGTGCTTATACACATACCGTATTGTTTATAATTAGCGCCCCCCCCCCCACTCCCCCACTAACATTAATAAAAATAATCTTACCTTGAGGTGTAAAAGCGGTTAATATCCAAGAAAAGTGGTTAAAATCCAAGAAAAAGTATACACACACTTATGAATTTAATTCCATATTTCAGTAACACAACAAGAACAAGAATTTACGGTAACTGCAATGGTAATCATTCCTTCCGTTAAAGTCTCAATGTCGACCACTTCCATAGTCCGTGCTTTCAGCTTCACTTTGTGGAATGTATTACGTCATACCACGAGGACGCCTTAGAAACAACCTTAGAAACATGAAAGTATCGATTCTACCTGTCAATCAAAGTGTCAGTTACAGGTGTGACACTAACTAGCAGTCAAAACAAATTCGGGTTTAACATTTCCAATAGTGACGGCACAGGGACTTTGTCTCGCTCATTTTTAGCATTATATAAGGGAATTAAAATGTGTACTGGCTTACGAAAAGCATTCTAATAAGCGCCCCCACACCCTTTCAGAATATATCACACCCCGGGGGCGTTAATTAGAAACAATACGGTACAGTTATCCACTCCACTTGCTAACAATGGCTATTATAAAGGGCCTGTTTCTGCTTATATTTTAATTTGGATATTATTCCAACCGCCACTGATATAAACACGAGACACCGTTTGGTAAAGATCACAAGTGTTAACAAAGTATAGCATTTTTAAATAACTCGAATGGCTATAACTCTGCAGTTTCTAGTCCGCAATCTGTGTATGACCGCGAGTGCTTATTGATGCAGGATGAGTAGAAATTAGATACAATCATGTACATTTTTTGTCTACTTACTCCCTGATTATAGGATCGCTTGACTTTGGGTGTATTTGGGCCAATAAAATACATACACGTATGCTGTTAGGTAAATTGTATTCGGGCCAGCAACATTTCAGCCGGGCCAGCAATTGAAGTTGACTGGTGGGCCCGTGGTTTGAAAAGTTTTTCCTGAAGACTGAAATTTGCTGGATCTAAACCAAATTAAAAAAAAATATTTTTTTTGATAATTTTCTATTCTTCCGCATATGCATATGGTTCTTTTCCGCATATGCATATGGTTCCCACTTGATCATCGTATGTCCAATAAAATACACTTATAATGCAATAATCACCTTGTGTCGCTCATTCTCCCATTTTCGTTTTTGTATTTGTCGTTTTTCTTGCGTCGGCTGCTCCGCCATTTTATACGGAAACCGTTAACTGCGCATGCGCACTGTTTGACCCAACCTACTGTTATTAAAATTTGCATTTAAGCTTTCCGACGGAAGCTGGAATTCCCAGGGATTTCCCGCTTATTTCTCCATTAAACTACCGATTTTAGTAAAATCTTTTTTCGATTCGTTAATAACTTATATTGATCAACAGATTTACAAAGTTTGACATTTTTGGGAAAAAAATGTCATAATTATGGACAGGGGCTTTAAGGAGACAACGTATAGTGCCAATTCAAACATGTATGATAGTATTTCTCAAAGTTTGCTAGCTTCAAAGTTTACAAGCTGAATGTTTGTGTTTCTTTTTCACAAACCCAGAGATCGAGAAATGAACTGGAGTTCTTTTTGAGAAATGGAAATAGCTGTGCCACTGAAGATTTTAAGCGTAAGAAGTTTAAGTATCTGGAGTAAGTGAAAGATGTTTTTTCAACACCAAATCAACGACGAGATGATGCTTATATCACATCAAACACTTTTTTCTATTTGTTGGGGCCTCTTCAAAAACATGTTTCCTAGACAGATGACCAGGAAATCACAAGACGGCGGCTGTACTGTCCGACCAAAGTTAGTATTGAACTTGCAAACGGGGACCTTGTTTGTACTGACATAATACATATACGGTTGTTTTTCTGTGATGTGTGTATACACTCAAGTGATATGAAAACGCAACACGGGAATTTCCGCTATATATTGTATATACTGCACACTTAATTGCACATAATATTCCAAAGAAATCCCAAGATGTTTTTTTAAAAAAAAGTTGCAGTTAACTAGAGAAAGGACACAACTGTGATGTTGTAGACGTTTTAATCACACTACACTTTGTTACAAGAACTTCATCAATGTTGAAGTTGCTATTCGAAAAATTGAGCTAGTTCAGTACTGTATTTAACGTAAATAGCTTGCAAAATTTTGCATCCTAAGTTTGCTCACATGATTGAGCCAAACGCGTACTCTGTGAATAATGAAACATTGCAGGAATACTATTTGCTGTATTATTTGTTGTTTTAGTATTTTTTTCCAAAAGGAAAGGTCTTACGTAGCCATGTACCATTCGATTAAAAGCAGCATATTGTACATACAATATATAGCGGAAATTCCCGTGTTGCGTTTTCATATCACTTGAGTGTATATATGTATTTTAGGCGTTCTGTTGTAATTTTCGTCTCACACTGTTTCGCCTCAAATTACAACAGAAAACGCCTAAAATACATATATATAATAAATCACCATAAAATGGTGATTTTACTTGATTTATTAAAACTTTTTTAAAATAGGGGTAGTGAAAATTGCTAGTTTAATTTTTTTTATAAGTTATCAAAATTACACCCCAAAATTATAAAATGTTTATTTAATACAAAACAAATTTGATGATTTGTTATTAAAATTTTACTCAAATCAACAATTTTCCGACCTTGAATACAAAGATGGTGGATCGTACTCATACACATTACTAAAACTTTTTAGACTTTTTTGTAAGGTTGCCATTGCTTCCTTTCTTCATGCTCTACTAGTTCTTTTTTTTGAATTTCACTTATTTCAGCCTTTTTTTGTTTTGTGTCCTGTTTTAAACTATAATATTTATCTAACTCATCTAAAATCATCTTAAACTGTTCATCAGATATTTGTGCATCACTCAACGCTTTTGATATTAACTGCTTTATACTATTTAACTTGGACTCCGCCAAAGTTTTTATTTCATGATGTTTTTGAGCTTTTGCATTAAGCTTGCGTCTGATAAAATTAATACCATCACCTGTGGCTCCACATACTATTGCTGCTATTTCTAAAGGTAACAAAACTGGAACAACAAATCCAATCCCAGCCATAATAACACCTGCAGATATTAAGGTAGTGTCAATTCCATCTGTAATATTAATACCACATTTATATTTTTTATAAAGTGACTGACGTATATCTCGCTCTGTAATTAACTTTTTTTCAATCTCTGAAATCTTTTGTAATCTTTAATTTTGTCCGTCTTCCACTGGCAACTCAGGATATATACTTGGTGCTGTTGGTTGCTTCATTCTTTTATTAATAAATAAAAAATTGAATTAATTCAATTAATAATGATGCCACCGTATTTACAGCGGTAGCGTTAGCAACCTTGCATACAAAGTTAACAACAGAACCAGCACCAATCTCTAAAGGTTTATCAAAGTTATCAAGATTGCGTGGGATGATGTGAAGCGTTATGCCATAATTTGGTTGTTCAACACCATTGACAGAAACTATTACAGTTACGTCACCAACTAATCGTTCACATGCTAAACCTATTCCCATGATACGACCATGACGTGTCATCACATGCCCCACATTTGTTTCTGCTCCACCGTTACCAAATGAGAGTATTCTATTCAACACAAGTGGGCCCTTAGCCTCCGCAAATATTGTTATAATCCCATATTTAAGATTATCAACTCTATCTCTCAAAAGGTTGAAATGGTTAACAATAGGCACAACTCGCCTATGTAAATCTAGAACATGATTGGTAAAAGCCTCTAAGTCTTCTGTTTTTTAGGTCTTGTTGGTCCAAATATACTCATTGTTTTTTTTATAAAAATATATTTTTTAAATAATTTCTAAAACACAACTTATAAGCAAACCGGGATTATTTATCTTGTTACCATACTCATCTCTGACTTCTATTTTAAATTCAGTAATTGCACCATTCATAAGACAGTGATATTCAGGATAAAAATGTGTATATACTATATCTCAAAACTGCTTATTTACTACAGGCACAACACCTATAATAGTGCTTGGTGCACCATTGAAATAATTACTACTTGTATTAACTTGTTCCAGATGAACATATAGCTGTTTATAAGGAGCTAAATTAATTGGGTGAATTCCGCCCTGAATACCTTTTAACCATTTTCTGTCCTCGAACCCCAGTATTTTTGAAAGACCGCTTGACATTCGTGTCTCTACTGACGTATTTAAAATGGCTGTAGCACTTTGTGCAAAAATGGTTAGGATAATATTTTCATTTAAATTGCTAAAATCTTCTACCAAGTCTTGAAAGTTATAGAGTCCAACTGGTAATCGATAAACTTTATCTGTTTTTTTTGTCTTTATGACTTCATAATTATTAATATTAAACCAGCCAATAGTGTATGTAAAACTTTTTAATCCAACGCGCTTAGTTCCATCTCTATTATCGATATACTGTTGTAAATTAATAGAGTGGTCTATGTTTGAAATTGTATGAAACATTTTTTTTTAATATATATATATAAAAACACAAATAAAAATGATTTCTAAAGAATTCAAATATAACCCAGATGCTTACTATTTAAGTACTTTTAGCAAGAAAGTGATAGATATAATAAATCAAAACATAGTTATTACATCAGACGGTAAAGGCTTTAAAGCATCATTTTCCAATGTCTTTGAAAAATACAAACTCCCATACGTCAAATCAGATGCTATAGTCTAACGCTGGGGAACAGATTGGATGTTATTTTGGCAGAATCAGTTGAATTTTGCTATTTGGTGTGCGACAACTGGATGTGGCATTGATTTCAACAATCATCTAAAAGCTGATACTCTGGTTGGTTCGTTATTTCGATTTCATGTCTACTACCAAGTCAGAAGAATATTATTTGAAATGAGTGTAGCAATGCCGCAAGACTCAAATTGGAATGCGTTTAATAACACATATAACCGAAACGCATACGAGAAAATATGCAAGGAGTTTAACGTTGACTTAAATTCAGACTGGAGACAGAAACAAAGCTATAATAATGGTCTAGGAACAATTTATAATTACTGGACAAATATTGGTTATCATCCTTTGGTAAATACTGTATACGACAACAAAACGATGAGTTTTACAGTCTATGAAAGTGATAAAACATATCACATTGATTACATTGCACAAGGATCTGAGGCTAACAACAGCTGGTCTACTTTTATACTAGATTGTTCATCTGGATTTACAAGGGCAGGAGTAGAAAGAATCAATGACAGCATAAGAACATACTGCTGGGCAATCCTTGGCTCACAATCACAAACAAGAACTGATATACTTGGAACTGGAACGGCATTTGATGCTCAAAACAATTTCTGGCAAATGTAGAGGACGCAATAAATAGCCCCATCGACTTGCCAGTCAAATTTCAAGATATGAAAACACCTTAAAATATGCAAGAAGTAAAGTAAATTTTGTTTATGGAAGTGGATTGTACATGTCTCCGAGTGACATGGAATTAAGAATCGGAATAATACAAGACTACAATAATGAAATTGTAATAGCAACCGATGCACAAGCATTAGGATTGAATAATGATGTAAATGTAAAACCAGTGCCACCAAAAAATATTCAACCTTTTCAAGGCACCACAACAAAGAAATTGTTACCGGAATATTCTGATAAATCAATACATAAAACTGTGGAACATAACCCACCAGAAATACAAAAAATACGAAGATAACAAAACAACTATAATTGTTGGTACTATAGTAATAGGTCTTGCTGCATTACTTATTTACGAGATTTACTAAACCACTCTTTGGCTGCCACATACAACAACCCGGAAACAAACACAAGCAAAGCCCATAGATTGTTACCAAGCCAATTAATAACTTTACCTGTTGCAGATAAAAGCCATGATACTATTGCACCAATAACTCTTGGAAGTGCTGCAGCAGCTTTACCAGCTAGGTGGGCAAGAAGTTTACCAAGATTAAATAGTTGTTTTTTTATCCAATCTTTTACACTTGATGGATCAGGCTTTGGAGTTGGAACAGGTGCAGTCCCTCCTCCTGTTGTAGGAATAATGGCCTCAACTAATATCCCAATAATCATACCAAAGGCAGTCAAAATACTAACAATAGTAATACCTTGCTCCCTAAACAAGGTTTTGATTCTCTCACCCACTGTTGTGTCTTTTTTTAACACCTTATTTATAGTTTCTTTTATCCTGTTTATTTGACTGCGTAATGCTTCTTTGTTTTTACTTGCCGCTTCAAGTCATGCACTTCTTTCATCTTCTAAGTTTTTTATTCTGTCACGTATGCGCTCTTGTTGAAACTCATTCTCCTGCCCGGGGATGCTAACCTGTTCTAATTTTTGTTTTTCTTTTGTTATATCTTTATCAAGCTCAGTGAGCTTTGAGAGATTATTAGTAAGTTCTCCACGAAAGCTTTGCAATACCTTATCTAAACCTCGTATTTCTCGCATTGGTAGGTTTTCCGGTTGAACAGCAGTTTTAGGATGAGTTTCATCTATTATATTACTCAAATCACTCTCAATTATATTTACCTCATCTGTTGTATTTTGTACATCTTCAGTTGTTGAAAAAGTTTGCATTGGTATATCTTCTCCTGCTTTTGTCTCCTATTTTTGCCAAGGCTGCTAATTCTGCCCTGCCCCGAGCAATTATTTCACGTGGAACTAATAAATCATAATTTTTTAAAATAGTTCTAATAGAGTCAATGCCATGTTTTCTAATTAAAGTGTCCAGCTTATAAAACTTGATTGATTCGTTTGGATTATTTCCCTTATAATAGGTAAGTGGAACATCATCCGTCCCAACTGCATATAACATTGTTCTACCGTTTTCGTCCTCAGCCACTCTAAAATCATTTTTATAATCAATTCCGCTGATCTCAGCATCAACTTCAGTAAAAAATTGATCTACTAACAACTTTTTTGTGTTAGTTGTTCTTCTGTTTTATCTTTTCCTTGAAGCTGATCAATATGGTTATTTTCATTTACAATTTGTCTTTGAAATTCTGAGCCAGGTTGTGTAAATTCTGGTTCGTCAGGAAGTAATTCATCTATCCAGTCTTCTTCATACATATCTTCAACATCTGGATCGAACGTAGGATTTTCAAATCCACCCTCAGCCATTGTTTATTTTATTTAATTTTAAAAAATATATTTAAAAAATAAAAACAATGTCGGCTTACGGAAACAAACTCAGCCATCATAGAAAACTAAGAGAACCTCATGGTGCCAAAGACATCCGCACAAGTGTAGTAATAACTAATAATCCATCAACAATAGACCAAAACCAGCAACTGCTTGTGAGATTTCCCAATTTAAGTACTAATGATGTGATAGTTCCTCGTACTACTCGTTTTGCCTTTGAAATAGAACTTAAAAGCAGAACAGACGCCAACGCTACTCTATTCCAGAATCTGGGTAGAACAATTGTGAAAAAAATGACAATAAGAATAAGTGGCAATGAAGTCATGTCAATAGATGACAGTGATATATATCATTGTTATGTAGATTTATGGAAAAGCCCTACTGAACGAGTAAACATATCTTACCAAGGTATTGGTAAAGCAAACATGCTAAAACATAGAGTTGGTGCGGGAGATAAATCCTCAGACTCTGAAGATGAAGCTATAGCAGAAGCTTATGGAAATAGATTTTGTATTCCACTGGACTTTGAAATGTTAGAAAGTCATATGCCATTTTATCAAGCGGGGCTTGGTGATAGGTTAGAATATGAATTAACGTTTAACGATTATAACACATTTATCAAAAGCAGTGATGCTGATGCATCTTATGTAATAAAAAATATCTGCTTGGAATTTGATACGGTTAGTGATGTTGAATTATCCAGACAAATAAGACAGCAAATCAATGGTAAGATAGTATTTTTGTATGATCGTATCTTGCGACATAGAAAAATAATAGCAAACAAATCTGAAACCCTTTGGAACATCAACATTAATACACCAGCACAGAGCATGAAAGGTATTTTAATGCTGTTTGAAGACCCAGAAAGAACAAGCGCAGAAACCTATTACAACCCAAAGATTGAAAAGGTTGAAATGACAATAGAGGGAGTACCAAATCAGTTGTATAGTCAGGGCATGAAGGCATATCAACATTGGGATGAAATCAACAAATATTTTGCCTTGACCTCAAAAAGAAACAAAGAGACAGAAATAGTAGCGAGGGAATTAAACTTTACCAATGTTTCTCTTGAGACCTATCTAACAAAAGCATATGCTTTGTGGCTTGACCTTAGAACATGTGATGACAATTTATTATACGGCAGTGGAAGAAGAATAGAAAACGGCAGTGAAGGCATAACGATATTAATAAATAAAAAAGCAGATGCAGATCAACCTTTAAATATTTATCTATATATAATACAAGATGCGCAAATCAATTTCGAAGATGGAAGATTCAAAGAAGTACGATACTAGTTTACAACAAAAATATCCTAAATATTCACACAGTGCCATTATCTGTGGTCAGACAGGCTGTGGTAAAACAGAGTTTGTTCTTGACATACTTGAACAAGAGTATGTTGGAGTTTTTGAACATATAATTATATTGTGTCCAACCATAGAGTGGAACGAGGCTTATAAAAATAGATCCTGGATAGGTGATGTAAAAAACCCAAAAGATTAAAAAAAATAATAATTGTCAATCCCGTGAGCAACGGTAAAGAAATGCTGCAAGAACTGTTGCGTTTATTTTTCAAAAGATATGCTGGCCAGCCCACATTATACATCATTGATGATTGCTCCGCCACAAAAGAATTAACAAAGAAAAAAGATATGTTAACAGAGTTGGCATTCTCTGGTCGCCACGCTAAACAATCAGTGTGGGTCATTTCACAGAGATATAATTCTGTATTGAAAGATTTGAGAGAGCAAGCAAAATGGTTGTGTATGTTTTACACTAAAGACAGAGATAGTTGTCGCCGCCTCATTATGGGGGTGTTGAAGTAAAACAAGATTCGTGGTTCTCTGTATATCTGAATATATACACTGACGAGATATGAAAACGCAACAACGGGTTTGTAGGAGTATATTAGAGAAAATAATTACATAACACTCATAAATGGGGTATCTAATTATCTTAGTGACTCTTCAACAATGCATGTGTAAAAACAAAATGATGATTCCACCAACCGATATTACGTAATCACTGTTTATACCACATCAGTCAGTTTAAATGGTCAGTACCGGGTATGGCCCCCATTTTTCCTGATCACTTCCTGAAGCTGTGAACGCATTGAACGACACAGATTCCTATAAACTCGACGTGGAATGCGTCCCCACTCATAAATCAGTGCATTCGTTAGCTCCTGGACGTTTCTTGGAGGGTTAGGACGTTGACGCTGCCACCACCGTAACGTTCATGCTCCACAATACAATTATCTGCAAAACGTTCATTTCGTCGACGGTACACGCGTACTCTGCCATCTGCATTGAATAAATTGAATCTAGTTTCATCTGAAAACAAAACCATATTCCAGTTCACATTATTTATGTTTGCACGTGCCCATTGCAGTCGTTGACGTCGATGATGTAAGGTAAGTACGGGAACTTTAGCTGGCCGCCGGCACCTTATTCCGTAATAACGCAATCGTTTAGCCACTGTGTTTCGGTGGATAGGGCGACCCCTTGTCCCAACGACTATATTTGCAGTTGACGTCGCCGTAAGTTTACGATTACGTAGATGACGTTGACGAATGTAAACGTCCTGACGTGGCGTCGTAACTGGCATCGCCCCAGGTCGGTGACGGTCCGACACGGTACCGGTAAGATTGTATCGCTGAAGCAACCGCGAAATTGTCGATCGGTTGACGTTAAAACGTCTAGCGACTTCCGTTTGCGTAATTCCAATTTCCAAAAGTCCCAAAATCCGATTTCGGTCTGCGTTATTTATCCGTGGCATCTCTCGAATTTAAAATTATCCAACAATTTATTGAAATTATGATTTGTAGGTGTGTTACACATGTACTGAAATAAAATTTCAATCGATTTGACCACATGGTAAATGTGCACGGGACGCACGAGGAAAACGAAGCGGACCTAGCTATTGTGATTTTACGGTAATATGGGCTGATTAAATTCAGTCAAAATGGATCAAGTGTATCGAGCTATGTATGTGTTCAAAATTTTAAGGCTATGCCATTCTTAATGAAAAATAAATTTAGACATTTGTTTGTTGCGTTTTCATATCGCTTGAGTGTATTTATAACAATGTAAGAGTCTAATGCATGATAATGATGACATGAATAAAATGAATAAAGACAATGCCTGAATGGAAATAACACTGATGAATGGAAATAGCATCTCAATTAATATAATCACAAGTAAAGTATTGTATAGAAAATACATTCAGACATAATAACAGGCTAAATGCACAAGAAAGTTCTAATTGAAAATAACAAAGGATCGCCATCTTGGAATTGAACTGTACATGAAAATTGACGAATTCTTATAAACTAAATAACTCCTAAAATAACCATTTCCATAGAAAAGTAATTAACACAATGATGGATACATGTTTCATAAACAAACATATTACTAACCTGAATATATATACTTTCTTTTACAAGATAAATATAACAATGCGAAATGGCAATAGCTTGTGTCCTTTCTCTACTAACTGAGATGTTCAGTTGCGCGCAAGATTTTCCCGCCAGGTTAGTTGTGTCAAAGGTTAAATTTACTCACCTGTGACATATTACTGAAGTTTAAAGGTGGTCATCCTAATTTGAAATGTCTAACGTAAGGTAAAGAGAAAGAAGATTGAAAGATGAAATGAGTGATGAAAAGAGATGATGAACTGATTAAATGGTTAAAACACAAACACAATGGTGAGATATACAAGTTCTTAATACCTGTATATGTCATCCTGTGACATCCTCCCTCTCTACAGAGAAATGTCGTCCTCGACATTTGAAAAAAATAAAATGAAATGATAAACTTTTCATTTAGTTTGCCATTTTAATTGCTACCATTCCTCCTCCTCTTTAGAGAAATGTCGCCCTCGACATTGCCACATAAAATAAGAATAAATGGAATTCACCATCCCTATTTATACTTACACCATACTAGAAATATGTCTAGTATAAGTACGACTACTTACCATATGATATATATATCTTTCAGAGATATATAGTTACATTTATATGTTGCATACTAATACGTTACTTACATGGAGTAACTGTACCGCACATATATAGCACTTCATATCTAACACGGTCCTTATTATATATATTGTATTACTTTTACGTCACACATTATGACTAAACACAATATAAAACCAGTATGCACATTATGAAATATATTTATTAATTATTTATACAATCAATTACACAACAAGCAAATACAATATAATTCACTGTTATACTTTATGCTTCCGCTGTGTCCTCCCGTAGCTGTCTCAACCTATGGCTATAGTGAAACTTTCTAAAGCTATCTGTAATTAAAATAAACATGTTAAAACACGCATCTTCAATAATACACTACAATTTCACCAATAATACTTAGTCTTTGAGAGACTATTAAATAAGTACTAAGAAAAAATCCTGTAAAGTTGCAAAAGCTGTCAACCCTTTTAGCTAGTTGACCTATAAGTCGTCCTCCACCATGTCGTTTTCTGTCTCCGCTGTGGTATGACATACTTCTTGGCATCCGTTTTCCTATCTTGATGTTGACTTGTCTTCCCTATAACCTTTTGCATACCAACAACCTTCCTTCCTTTGTCTACAATGTCACATGTTCCTGGATCTATATCTGTGGGCTGCTTTAGTCGAAGTACCCTAGGTTTCTCCTGCACATGTTTCGCCTTGGCCGTGCTTCTAGCTTTCCTCACAGTTTCTACAACTTCTTTTAAATTCTCTACTGGGAATGTCTGTACCTTCCGAGGTTCTCTCTTTGCAGATCCTGCCAATGTCTTTGACACGTCTCTTGTATCTACTCTTGTAGGACGCTGTATAGACTGCCTAAGAGTGTGGCTTCCTGATGCCTTACTAGAATGATTGTCGCTGGTACAGTTAGTGTCAACCTTGTTAATAGTATCAGTTGCCTCTGATGTCTGATCTATGACACTTGCTTCAGTGCCATCCTCATCCTCTGAACTACCATCAGACACTCCCGTGGTTTCATCTTTGTCTTCCGATTGTGTAGATTTCTCTGCAGGTGTTTCATCCTGACCTGTAATACAAAGGAAGGGAAGTAATAAATTCCTATGTAGAACCCGTGACGGTTGACTACTAAACTCCTTCTTCACTTTGTACACCGGCAGATCTTCACACTGTTCCTCTACTATGTAAGGTTCACTGTCCCACTTGTCAGTCAACTTGTTCTTCCCCTTAAGCCCAACATTCCTGACTAGGACTCTATCTCCTGGCTCGATTTTCGCCTCCCTGACTTTCAAGTCATAGGTCGTCTTGTTTCGTTTAGCAGCCAGACTTGCTTCTTGTGATGCAATCTTGTATGCAAACTGGATTCTCTTCCGTAGTCCTTCTACGTATTTCGAAGTAATCTTAGGCTCCTCCATGTTGTGGTTGATGCCAAGAAATGCATCTACAGCCATTCTAGGATGTCTTCCAAACATAAGGTAAAACGGAGAAAATCCGGTGCTCTCGTGTCTTGTGCAGTTATATGCATGAACAACGTCAGGCACGTACGACTTCCAGTCAGCCTTCTTCGCCTCATCAAGTGTTCCCAGCATACCTAGCAATGTCTGGTTAAAACGTTCTACCATCCCATTACCCATAGGATGATATGGAGTGGTTCGACTCTTCTTAACGTTGGCAATCGAACACAGTTCCTTAATCATCTGTGACTCAAAGTTCCTACCTTGATCACTATGGATACGGGATGGAAAGCCGTAGTGGACAACGAAGTTTTCAAATATAATTCTGGCTGTAGTTCTTGCTGTCTAATTTTTAGTTGGGTATGCCTGTGCATATCTGGTAAAATGGTCTGTCAGGACTAGAACATTTTCAATGCCTCCCTTCGATGGTTCTAAAGACAGAAAATCTATACAGACAATATCCATGGGTTGAGTTGATGTTATACTGACAAGTGGGCTGGCGCGGGACTCTTTTGTCTTTCTACAGATGCAGCGTTTGCAGTTCTGAACCCATCTGGCAATGTCATTGTCCATGTTAGGCCAGAAGAAACGCTCCTTGACAAGACTTGTGGTTCTGTCACGACCTTGGTGTCCACTCTCATTGTGCAACAACTTAAGAACGAACTCTATTCCACTAAAGGGCAATACAAGTTGTTCAAATTCCAAGGTTGGTGTTTTCCAAATCTTGTACAGAACGTCGTCCCTCATATTAAAGTTGTCCCAATGGCGCAAATACTTCTGGACTACACTGCTCTCCTTAGAAGAAAGCCGACTGGTAGGCTTGTGTCCAGTCCTAAATATTGTCTTGAGTCGGTATAAGTCGTCATCTGCATCCTGTTCCTGTCTCCAGTCAACAGCTGACAATGATGATGTTTCCTGTGTGGCATCTTGTAATTCTACAGGAAGACTATCTTCATTAATGGCAACACATTCAATGTGGTTAATTGTTTGAAGTGTGCTGCAGATGGCTTTAACAACTGGCTGTGGCAAACGCGACAATGTGTCTGCATCAACGTTCTCCTTTCCCTTCTTGTATTTCAATGTGAAGTTGAAGGCCGCCAGAGAAGCTAACCAACGTTGACCTGTCGCATCCAACTTGGCCTTCTGCAGAACATATGTCATCGGGTTATTGTCCGTTCTGACTTCAAAAGATGTACCATACAAATAGTCTTGAAACTTGTCTGTAACACACCACTTGAGAGCAAGAAACTCTAGCTTGTGGGCGGGATAATTCTTTTCAGACGGTCGCAACCCTCGACTAGCATAGGCGATGACCTTTTCCTGTCCGTCCTGTTTCTGGTATAAAACTGCGCCAAGACCTTCGCCAGAAGCATCAGTACTGACTAGAAATGGTTGGGAATAGTCTGCGTATCCCAATACAGGCGGTGATTATAACCTATCCTTCAAAGTAATAAATGCCTCTTCCTCCGTCTGTCCCCATTTCCACGGTGTCTTCTTCCTCTTACATCGGTTCTTCTTCTGTGTCAGATGTCCTACAAGGAGATCATTAAGTGGTCTGGCAATCCTAGCATAATCTTTGATGAACCGCCGATAGTAACCTGTAAATCCCAGGAATTGCCTAACTTCCTTGACGGACTTGGGAGCTTGCCAGTTCCTAATGGCACTGATCTTTCCAGGATCCGTTCTCACTCCCTCCTCCGAAACGACATGACCGAGATAAAGTACTTCTCTCCTAAAAAACTCACATTTGGAACCCTTGAGCTTGAGGTTGTGGTCTTCTAATCTCTGAAAAACATTCCCAAGGCGCTGCAAGTGTTGCTCAAACGTACGTGAAAAGATGATAATGTCGTACAGGTATATGAGACATTCTCTCAAATGTAGCTCTCCCATTGTCTTCTACATCAACCTCTGAAACGTAGCTGGAGCGTTGGTCAAACCGAAGGCCATGCGTTCACACTCAAAGAACCCAAGTGGTCCGAGAGAGAAAGCAGTCTTCTGTTTATCCTGTTCTCTTAGTGGAACTTGCCAGTATCCACTTCGAAGGTCCAGCTTGCTGAAATACTTGGCCCCTTTAAGTGTGTCTATACTCTCGTCAATTCTTGGGATTGAATATGCATCTCGTACGGTTCGAGCATTCAGCTTTCTAAAGTCGATGCAAAACCGCAGAGAGTTGTCTTTCTTCCGCACCAGAACCACGTTGGACGAAAACGGACTGTTGCTTTCTTTGATGGCACCAGCATCTAACATTTCCTTTACATGTTCTCTAACTTCATTGAACATGGCTGGTGGTATTCGTCGGTACGGTTCCTTGAATGGTGTTTCGTCAGTGAGCTCTATCTTATGTTCATCAAGATCTGTACAACCTAGATCTGTTAACCCTTTAGAAAATAGGTGCGTCCATTGACCCAACATATCGGTAACAGTCTTCTTCTGGTCTTCATCAAGATCTGTATCTTCTAGCTTCACTCCTAGTTCTTGCAGTGTCTCTATTGTGTCTTCTGCATTCTGCTTCTTCACTGTCGGTGTATCCTCTGGTATCCAATGCCGTACTACCTTAGCCGCTTGTAGTTCACACAAGTTCATCTTAGGTGTGATGAGTATTGGCTTTACAGTCAAATTACAAACTCAGACTGGCACACGCTTGGTATTCCCTTTCTGTACTCCTTCAAGTGAAACTACTCTTGGACAAATGTTGATCCTATTGTCAAATGATCCTGCTTCTGTAACAGCTGCGTCACATGTGTCCTTGACCCTAACTATACCAGATATCGTCGCTGTTTCATATGGCCTCAGCTGGAATGAACGTTTGTTGGTAGCCCTAACTGTTCCCAATGAGCTTGTCGATAAACTGTTAAAAGCACTTCTCCAGCCATCTGGTATGTCATCAGTTTCTTCAGTAGCATCCTTAACCTCCCTGATAACATTGGTTCCTATAATAACAGGAGTTCCATTGTTAAAATCGGTATCAGACACAACAAGGATGGGCACTAACATGGATCTGTTGCGAAATGAAGGGACTGTAATGTCGCATTCAATGAAACCCATGTATGGTAGTCGCTGTCCTGTCGCACTCTGTATGTTGAGATTCACTCCTATGTCTTCTAATTTTCTAAGTTGTGGTCTCGGAAGAAGCGTCGAATATAGGTGATTTGATATAGTTGTAACCATACTTCCACTATCTACAATGCGTTTGACTGTGTTGTGCCTATGTAAACTATATCTTCATTGGCCTCACCTACCAATATGTTGTATAATGTCTGTATTTTTGGGCTTTTATTGTGTATGCCTCCTAACTGCCCATCGTTGGAAGCATCTACCAGTTTAAAGGCTTCTGAGGATAATTAGGTTGAGATGTTTGTTGATTCCCCCGTTGTTGTTGTTGTTGTTGTGGTTGTTGTTGTTGATTCTGTTGCTGATGCTGCTGAGGTCTGTGTTGACGTTGTGGTTGCAGCTGCTGTTGTTGTTGTTGCTTCTGTGGTATTTGCTGTTGTTGTTGTTGCTCCTGCTGCGGTAGTTGCTGGTGCTGAAATGAATCGCCATGTCCATAATTCTCGTAACTACTAACTGGTTGTCCCCCATAACTGTAATATGCAGGTGACGGTGATCTTTGACCTCTGTTCCTGTCTAGAAATCTGTTGTCTGGTGATCTTGACTGTCTTGGAGAAGGAGATCTGTCATATCTGTAATTGTAATCAGTAGTCCTAGGTGAAGATGATCTGCTGTATCTGATGTTATTAAAGTCTGTTGATGGTGAACGTTGATTTCTCTTGAAGTCGTCAAAGCCTCTCCTTAATCTTTCAAAATTCTCATCTGATGATTCAATCTTCTTCATCATGTGTGTCATCTGAATTGTCAAGTTGTTGATACTTTCTAGCAGTTGTTGTCCCTGATCTTCAGCTTTCTGTATTGCCACAGTCGGCTCCTTAAATGTCACCTCTTTCTTCATTCCCTTTTCCTTCCCAACACTCTTCTCAACTAATCCCATCTCCTTTTCAACAATTCTCACCTCCTTTAAAAGTTCATCAAAATCCTGGGCGGAATCGAAACGATGTCTTGTTGCAGCTTTCAAACTATCACATCGGATCCGATGCCAGAACTTAGACCTTAGCATCTGTTGTTCCGTCCCTTCCTGTACATATCCTCTTCTCTTGCACTTTGCCATCAGCTCCTGAATCCTAATACCCCATATGGAAACCGATTCCTCAGGACGTTGATGCTGGTTGAAGAACTCTTGCATAAGGCAATCATCAGTAGCCACGTTGCCAAAAATGGTGTCCATCTTATCAAGAGTTTCCTGAATACTTGCAAATTCTCCCAATGCCAGTAGCACTCTAGCTGCATTTCCTCTCAGAGAGTTTCGCATTGCATGCTGTATATGGCTGTAAGAGTAAGTCTCCTCAATTATCATACATCTACATTCATGACGCCACATGTCATAACTAACCTCCTTGAGTGGAGTTGGTTCTTCACCACTAAATGGCGGAAGTCTTGGAGGCTGTACATAAAGTCCTCGATTCCATGAGTCCCTTTGCTCTATAGGCAATGGAGGTCTTGGTGGTGGATGTATCTCCATCTTTGGATTCTTCTCATCCGCTGACACTATACTGTATCTTCCTGTATTCTTCAGATAATCTATCATAGTCTTTTCAAATTCCTCTACATTCTCATGTGATCCTTCAGCCATAATGAATAATCAATATGTCTACTATCACAGTATACTACAATATGTATGTGTCTATATCACGTTATATTGTTTTATAATTCTTTCACAATCTCCTTAAAGTGTCAATATCACCGTGCACTAACTCCTAACCCAAGTGTTTCTACTCTCCAACAGCAATAACCAAGTCTAGCAGCCTTTTAATGCTGAATTGCTTTACTAATAATCAATCACGTTAATGCACTATAGCACTTAGAGCATAACTATATCACCGTATTAGTATATTACCATGTAGTTAACAACAAAGCACTTCACAAGTTAACAGTCACTTCAATTCACAACACAGTGTCACTGGATCAATTGTAAATTCACAACAGTTATTATCTCAAAATAATGTAAACAATGACCGCAATCAACCTGTAAAATGGCAATGTTTATATGCAATTACCCTTAACACGACTTATTTACTAGTTTACATCATTTAAATTCACAAATGATTAACTATATTTGGCTATCACAACACTATCAGTATATAAACACCCTGAAACCTAAATTCAATTGCTCTGTCTAACTACAAAAACGGGACCAATTCCTACCTACAAAAAAATAATAGAGCAACCAAACTCAGTTTCCGTATACACAGTCCATACTGATTTATATGTTGTAATACCGCATACACCAATCAATAACTAATTTTCAAAACTTAAACACCAATTGCATCAACTGTCTTACCAAACCCACACTTCAACAAAATAGTATCTTCTTCTTATAAAAAATAATTGCCGATTACTATTAATATATTCTTGGTAAATACCAACAATGCTACTAATAATATTCTAAACGCGAACTATGTATATTATGTTCAATAATATACAACACAATAGTACAACATTTGAGTACATCTCATAGATGCTATCAAAGTTAATGTACAACGCTAAACACTATGCATAAACACATCTTTGTTTGCATTCGCTTGATGTTTACAAACATGAGTACGCTACTACTACTACTGTGCGTATTCTGAGTACACGATGTATTTACACGTAATCAGTGTAAACAATAATGTACTTTTCCAATATTGTCAAAATATTTTACCTAATAAACACTGTCCAGTGTATATTATGTACTGCAGAAAAAACAATTATCTGTCCAGTCTGGATTAAATCAGTGTTACCTGTAGATTTACTATCAATAAATTTACTTGTACAATTTATCCGATAAAGTTTAAATGACCTGTGACCTGCGCGATCACAACACTGACATGGACGTAAATAAATTCACACCAGATGTATATGAATGAATAGAATAATGAACAGATAAGAAGAGAAAGAGAGATGTTTACCTTTTCAGTCGATCTATATCCTCCTTAGTTGTCCAACTGTCTAACTACAACGTGCAGTGCTTAGTGCAAATGTTTGGTTAGTGGCAGGAAAATCGTTTAATTAAATAATAACTTTTGGAAAATGGAAAAATTCTACAATATTTAACCTATCCTTAAACTGAATTCTTATTACACTCAAAAACCTATATCTTAATATCTCTATACAATATACGTATAACTCTCCTGATTATTCGTAACATACATGGGCAAGATAATTACTTAAAGATTCCAGACTGGTCCTGAAAAGTCTTGTAGAATGAATTTCAGAATAGCGTTAATAGTATGACTTAGATAAATATCCAATATATACACTGCAATGTAATGTCTGTATCACAAGACAATGAGATGGACAATATACTGCGCTATCACTTAATGACCAATCTGAAGTCTATGCATACAGATATTTTATGCAATTACAATATTAAGCATTACATATATTTACAAATTACAAATAATGATACCAGTCTGATGATGATGATGGTCCCGCGATGTTGTTGATTCTTACGTTATAATGTTCCACGCGAATGTGCACACACTAAAATGTATCTAGATATATCTGATACACGCCGAAAACACTAGGTTCAATATACCCCGGGGTTAAACGTCATCCATGCCCTCCGATGTCACTCTACCCACATCCTGTCTCACGCTAAAACTTACTACGACCTTCATTCCGCCATGGCACGTCTTGCACGGGTATACACTCACACAGACGTGTATAAACAAATAAGTCCAATTGCACTGTATACATTGTTCAGTACTCACGTTCCATCTTCACATGGCCAGTTATGTGGTAGAAATAGAACAGTTTATTACGATGTCCAATTTCACATCTGCCAGAACATACTTCAGAGAACAACTGCCAGGATCACCATTGTCGCCGCCTCATTATGGGGGTGTTGAAGTAAAACAAGATTCGTGGTTCTCTGTATATCTGAATATATATTTATAACAATGTAAGAGTCTAATGCATGATAATGAATAAAATGAATAAAGACAATGCCTGAATGGAAATAACAATGATGAATGGAAATAGCATCTCAATTAATATAATCACAAGTAAAGTATTGTATAGAAAATACATTCAGACATAATAACAGGCTAAATGCACAAGAAAGTTCTAATTGAAAATAACAAAGGATCGCCATCTTGGAATTGAACTGTACATGAAAATTGACGAATTCTTATAAACTAAATAACTCCTAAAATAACCATTTCCATAGAAATGTAATTAACACAATGATGGATACATGTTTCATACATAAACATATTACTAACCTGAATATATATACTTTCTTTTACAAGATAAATATAACAATGCGAAATGGCAATAGCTTGTGTCCTTTCTCTACTAACTAAGATGTTCAGTTGCGCGCAAGATTTTCCCGCCAGGTTAGTTGTGTCAAAGGTTAAATTTACTCACCTGTGAAATATTACTGAAGTTTAAAGGTGGTCATCCTAATTTGAAATGTCTAACGTAAGGTAAAGAGAAAGAAGATTGAAAGATGAAATGAGTGATGAAAAGAGATGATGAACTGATTAAATGGTTAAAACACAAACACAATGGTGAGATATACAGGTTCTTAATACCTGTATATGTCATCCTGTGACATAGTTATGAAAATTGTTTGAGAGAAAATGATGTTATTCCGACGCTGGAAGGGAGAGCCAGAATAAGAAAAGCTTTAGCTAAGACTAAATATTCCAAGTTAATTTTGAGGACTGACCAACCAACTGGTTATTTGGTTGAATAATTACTTTTTTTATAACTGTTGCTAATAGTAATACTAACAGCAAAGTAGCAATGCTAATAGCAATACTGACATACAAATATAATGAAAATATCAGAAAATATAGTAATGCTTATAGCATTGCTCATAGCAAATTAGTAATGTTAATAGCAATGCTTGCAGCAAATTAACAATGCTAATAAAAAAATAGCAATATTAATAACAATGCTATTAACAATACTAATTGCATGAATATCGCGGCTGGTTGTTTTATGTTTTATGTTTATTTCAAGATAAAAAATAAAATTATTAATATAAAAATGAACGCGGAAGAACTATTACAAGATATGTCGAAAGGTTTTACGGAACGTGATGAATCAAAGCAACAAGAAACAAAAAAAGAAAGATTATCAGCCATAGTGGCTGTCGGCGGTAGTCGTCAATATTTGGGTAAAGACATACAACTCACGAATATAGATAGCATGTCCCCGGATGAAATTAACAAACTTTACTGCAGATATGAAGCAAGGCTTGGGGCAAGTATGACCAAGACCTTAGGCAATTCTTTTATTAACTTGTATGTGATGGGAGTATCAAAATATTTTAATGTAACCAATCCACCAAAGCTGATAGAAGATTTGGAGGAAGACCCATTTATTAATCATGCTTTGACAAGTGCTTGTTGTGAGTTGTATTATAGGTATGCGATGTGCTTAGCGCCATTTACAGCAATACTGACAACTGTTAGACATATTGATTTTAATAAAAATAAAAATATAGATAACATAAATGGAGAACCAAGAGAGTAAAGTTATACCTGTTGTTACACAACCTGTTGAGGTTAAACAACAAAAAGTAAAAAATCCAAAAAGAATAGAAGCTGGGAAAAAAGGAGCAGCGGCAAGAAAGGCAAAGCGTTTGCTTCAAGATGCAAAGCAAGAAGCAATATGCTGCAAAGCAAGATGCTGCAAAGCAAGATGCTGCAAATCAAATAACAAAAATAACAATAGATGAAGAGAAACCAGAAATCAAAATAAACGTATACAAAAATTACATTCCACCGTGTCTGGTTTTATTAGGTATAGCTGGGTTGGGTTTGTATACTTATAACAAGAAATCTGCTACGCAACCTGTGCAACCTGCTGCTGTTCGTGTTGCACCAAAAGACCCGTTTGATTGTTTTTAATAGTTTATTTAAAAAAATAATATAAAAAATAATATAAAAAAAATGGCAGCAAGTATTGACGGAAAACAAATTGTAAATATGATGTATCATGCTGGAGTGGAAACACTTTTAACTATTGAATATTCTGAGATTGGCAGAAAACTACTAAAAAGACCAGCCCCTAAAGTAAATTTGAATATGACAGATGTTGGGATGCTGTCTGTGGATATAATGTTAGCAATGGCTACGAGGGATATGTTGATTAAGCAAGGTATTCTTCCTGCAGATATTATGAAATAATTTTAAAAAATATATAAAAAAAAATGGCAACTGCAGTAGCAATGATGATAGGTGGCGCATTAACAAATGCATTGGCGTTTAGCGGTTCAAATTATTTCTTTTCAAAAATGGGAAGTCATTCAGATGAGGAAAGACAAAGGCATGACAAAGCAGTGGAACAATTAAACGCAGCACAAGTGGAGTGGAATAAAAAAAGAACAGAGAGATTAGATTTTATTAATAAGCAACTGCAAAAGGAGCATCATGCAGAGCAAACTTTTGATGATGTGGATCAGGCTATGAAACAGTATTATTATACAACTGGCAAACATTTGCTTTTGGAACCGGAGCCCAAGTTGAGTGATTTTTATACACCATCTCCAGATCAACAGAATAGAGAGATTATGTTTATTGTGGTGGGCATGGCCGCAACTGGATTTGTGGCGTACAAATTGAGTTCGTAAAAAAAAATTAGTTTAAAACTATAATTACTTTGGACTTTTTTGGATTTGGAATAACTACGTATGTTTACTTTGAAAAGACTAAGTCATATGCATGATACCTATTTTTTTTGTTGTTTTTACATGGTTTCAATCCAAGTGGTCGCATATAATATGGTGGTTTAGCACTCTTCTCTAATTTATCTTTGAGATGACCAGGCGCCCATACTTCACCATTGTCTAAAAATGTCAATACCATGGATGGACCATATTCAGTATCTACTATTTTCGTATCTGTAATAGTGTATATTTTATTTATTTCCAAGTCTGTCCATTTCTTAGTGCTATTTTGATTTTGCTCTTCAAATTGTGCAGTTGTGATTTCCATTTTTTCTTTATAGTTATATAAAGTTTAATCTTTAGTAGAAAAAAATGGAAAAGATTTATTACAGCCCAAAAGGATTTTGGAAAGGTTACTCAGCAGTTAAAAAATTAGCAAAAGAGGCTGGTGTTAGTGAAAAAAAGGCATTAGAATTTTTAAAGAAACAAGCTGTGTGGCAGATTTATTTACCCGCACCAAAGAAAATAATTAGACCCAGGTTTGATGTTTCTGCTAAAAATGTAGTGCATCAAGCTGATTTGTTATTTCTGCCGCATGATACTTTTGGCTTTGGTCGTGGACGCAAGACATATAAATATGCATTGACTGTGGTTGATATTGCAAGTAGATACAAAGAAGCAGAGCCACTGACTTCCAAGGATAGCAAATAAGTTGGCAAAGCATTTGAGAAAATATACAGTCGGCATTTGAAATATCCAAAATTATTACAAGTGGATCCAGGCAGAAAATGTATGGGTGCAGTATCACAGTTGATGGCAAAACACAAAGTAAATATCAGACGGAGCAGAACAGAAATACACAGAGACCAAGCTTTAGTGGAAAGATTTAACAGAACATTAGCTGAGAGATTGTTTGGTTATCAGTATGCTAAGGAAATAGATTCACAAAAACGTAATAGAGAGTGGGTAAAGAGATTACCAGAAGTTGTTAAAGCCATAAATGCGGAGACAAAAAAGCCCCCTCCTGTTGAAACAAAAATATTAAAAGATGATCCTATCTGTATGAATGCAAGTGTGAGATATTTATATCAACCCGGGGAACAAGAAGGTGGAAGACGCAGAGCAACTGATCCAATGTGGAGTGTAGATATTCACAAGATTAAAAGTTATCTGGTGACGCAAGGTATAAGAGTTTATTATTTGAAATTACCAGCGCCGCAGAGAGGATTTGTCAAAGAAGAATTGCTTATTGTTCCTGCTGATACCCAAATTCATAAGTTTTTATAGAAACCATGTGCATCAGTTGTAATTCCATCTTCTCGGATGTATCTTTTTGAGTAAAATGGTGATAATGTAACTTTGTTTACTGTTATGCCATATATTTGATGCTTCATCGTGCGTATCATATTCATATCATGGGTGTATTTTTTCTTGTTAAACAATGCATCCTTGTAGTTTTCAAAGTTGATATTTTTTTCGATTACGTATTTTTTTACACCCTTTCCTTTTTTAATGAGTTGTTCATCCGCTCTCAAAATCGAATATAGCTTGGGTCTTAATCCAACATACTCAGCTATAGCAACACCAGCACATTCGTCTTTCATTTTACCCAATACATTTTTGTTTGTATCATCATGCATTGGGTGATTTTGAGGATAATCCCTTAGATCATACTCATCTTTCATTTCAGCCATGTCTTTGTATGCATCATCTGTTTTGATGTCTACCAGTATGCTGTCAGTGTCTGTGTATAATAAAATACAGTCATTTCCGTACCTTTTTTTCAGGGTATTATAATACCAATCATACATCATATACTTTGATAAATCCAATACTGACATTCCAACATAAATTGGTTTGTTTAATGTTAATTTTGTTTTGTTCCCATGTATTGCTGACAATTCATCTGAAAATTGTATACGCCTGTTAAAGTTGGGTTTGGCTATTATTTTTCTTATCTTTTCATTTTCAGAGCCGTCAGTTCTGACTAGTTTTATATCAGTCCGCTTGCGTAGATTTTCCATTGTCTTGCCAAACACAGAGTTGTTCATAAGTTTGTAAAAATCTTTTTCAAATTGTGATTTAGCTTTTTTCCTAAGTTCTGTATTTAGGTTTATGTATGATGCCATCCATGAATTTTCATTAAATTCAATACTCTGTGTACTTTCTTTAGTTTCATGCCTAAAGTTAAATACAGTTGCAGGTGTTTGTAATGTATCACATATTTTTCTTTGTCCCTAAGATTGGGAACTAGTTGTTCTGTATTTATCATGCTATTATTTATTAACAGATCTTTTTGGTATTCAGACAACCATTCTTTTTTCACTGCTAATCTTTCCGGTGCAAGCGGATAGTCATTGTGAGCTTCATGAAGTTCTTTAGGATATTCCAAATCAACTTCAAGCATTTGTCCTTTGCCAGGTTTTGGTTTAGAAAATGTTCCAGTCTTGTTTTTGGCTTTCCAAACAAAGCCAGAATATGGAAGTGGCTGACTCATTGCCCACCCATAAAGATTATTTGCATCATAATACAATAAAAAGTTGTTTTCCTCGTTAGGGTTATAATCAGCTACATGTGAATTGTTTGCTTCGGCATATCGTTTTGATACCATACTAATTCCACCACGCAAACCTTTTTCTATAAATAAGTGCATGTTAATGTCTGTTAAAAGTTCTAATTCTATTTTTGAATGTTTGAGTAAAGCATCCCAAGATAATCCAGGTGCTGTGTAGTAATGTAAAGCATCAAGTTTGTATGCACTCATACATGTTTTTCTAAAAGTTTGAAACACATCTGCTAACAGAGTTACATCCGTTTTTAGATATAAATCATGATAGTCTCCAAGAGTTTTACAGTTAAACTCTTTCCATATTTTTGAGCGTATTCGTAATCTTTGGAACTTATACTCTCATCTGAAAGACTACTGTAAAACTTTTCTATAGGCGGTAATTGCGTTTCCTTAAATCTTTCCATACTGTCCATATATTCGTATGGATAAACACCTTTTCGTAAAAGTAAATCTGTTTGTTCCCCAAACTGATTTTTGGTAATTTTGAAATCAGATTTGTCTGTAGCTTTAACCAATTTTTCCAAAGACGAAGCCATAAACTGAAAGCTATCCAAGAATCTAAGTTGTCCGGCACTAAATGAAATATACTTTTCAGCGTTGTTTGGAATGCATGTAATATTACCTGTCATTTAATGTATTTTTTGCATGATGAGATGACTATCATATCCTTTGACGTTGTGAAATACAACAGGGATGATTGTTTTATTTGGTTTTATTTTTATTTTTAGGTTGCAGTTTTTATATGCTGCACCTCTGTATTCTCCTGTAAAATGACAGTGGTCTCTTACTTTACAGTTTTTTCCACATTTCCTACCTATTTCATTCTCGCATATCCAGCAGTGTGTTGCTTTTTCATAATCTTCCTCATTTTGTTGTGTCATGATTAATGGTTTTTGGTGAGCAAATATTTTAGTAATGTTGCTCTTCTCACATTCTAAGTGATTTAAAAACTTTTCAACAACATCTTCACCTCTGTAAATAACAGGTTCTTCAGCTTTGCCATCATATCTGACAACCTGGTATCCAAAACCACAAGCTTCGTGTACATTTGTGATTTCAGATGTCTTTTCAAATTTGATTGATTGCGGTTTGATAATACTTTCAAAATCAGCATATATTGCATAAGGCACAGGTATCTGATTTTGATGATTTTTAAATTTTACAGTATTTTTACCTTCTTTTGGCATTTCTATTCTGCAAGACTTTTTATTGATACCCTCACAGTCTTCTCTGTGTTTGGTAAGTAGATCTTCTCTTGAAAAGCCGTAAAGACAACGATCGCAGAAATAAGTTTTACCGTGATATTTGTTTTGATCATAAAGTAATCTATTTAAAATTTTAATCCAGCAATAGTGATATTTTGTTGTTATTGTTTTTGGTTCGTTGGAATAATCATCAGGGTTATAATTGTCATCTATAATTCCTTCTTCATTATTTGGATCATCTTCATCTTCATTTTCTAAATCAACCTCAACGTCTTCAGAAACTAAAAGCAAGTTAATTCTTTTTATTTCTTGCGGTTGCTCTGATATTCTATATGGAAATACAGATACCCTTTTTCCAGTGCATCCGTAAACATTAATAGCAAGGTTGTTTTGTTTTTCTACTTTGGAAATTTGAGAAATTGGAGTGGGAAAATCAATACCATCCATATTCAACTTACCCATGTGTTTGTTATAACTAGATATCCTAGTTGGATTATTTTTATTAGGCCACAAAGCAGAAACCAATGCCACTTCCAAGCACTTATTATCTTCATTATTAACATTAATTATTGCTTTTTTATCAGATACTGCTTTAGACAAAGGAATATATGAAGAACCTTTTAATGGTTCATACTTTGCAAAATTTAAGTAAAACGTAACACAGTAATCAATCTCCAATCCTGATGCTGTGTTTGTAAATCCTTCAAGGCTCTCTTGTATATTTGCAGATGATTTATCGTACAACTCATTTATTTTTTCAGAGGTTAAAATTGCATTTTGTTCGCTGTGAGACCTAATTGAAACTTTAATCCATTCATCTTTGCCAGCTCTTTGCTTATTTGTTTTGTGATAATGGATTTCTTATCACGGAATAGTTTTTGAGGGTCTTTGTATTTCTCGGCAGTTATCTCGTATGCTTTAAAATAGACACACATTGGTTTGTCAACCAGTTTTAATTCTGGAATACTTTCTTTAGATTTTCTATCATTAAACTCTTTCAGTTCATTTATAACATTGTCTCGTAATTTAGCATATTTCTGCTTTTGTTCATTTATAACATTTTCTTGTAATTTATCATTTTTTTGCTTTTCTCGTTTACGTTGTTTTTTAGCACGTCGTCTCATGAGCAATTTTTCTAATGTTTGAGATTTAACCTCTTTTGGAGTTTCCTTTGGAACTTCTTTAAGAGGTTTTAATGCATTTATACCGTTAGACAGTGTTTGCTTATCTATTACACCTGTATCAAACAGGCGTATTAAATTTCTTATAGTCTCTTCGTTTTTTTCCATTTCCTTTATTTGTTATATATTTAAAAAAAAAATATTAAATATAAAAATAATTATATATAAAATAGACAATGGAAATCAATGTATGTAAATTTCTTAAAATTGGATTACATAATCCATGTAAAAATAAGCCAACAAAAGATTCTAATTATTGCAGTTTGCATAAATATAGATTAAAAACAAGTCATGCATTACCGTGTCTAATATGTAAAAAAGGCACTTCTGCAAAATATCAGTGTGTGTTGGTTGCGGTGCAGCTTCAATTAGAAAAATGAACGATTATTGGAGGTTAAAGTCGTATAACGCTGAGTGTCTCAGATTTAGACGTATTGAGGTTTAAATTATATTTTGATAACTATAAAAAAAAAGTAACCTTGCAATCTTCACTACGCCTATTTTAAAAAGATTTTAATAAATCAAGTAAATCACCATTTTATGGTGATTTATTATATATATGTATTTTAGGCGTTTTCTGTTGTAATTTGAGGCGAAACAGAGTGAGACGAAAATTACAACAGAACGCCTAAAATACATATATATTGTGTTAATTTCTATTGACTTTCGTTACAAGCATTATACCATTTATTCAACGCGCAATGGCTTATTTGTTCAGCTTAGAACGATATTTTTATCTTTCGATATTTTTATCTTTCTTTGCTTCAACAGGCAAATCTAACCGTAATCGAAACACAAAACAAGGAAAAACGAGGAAATCTGTTCTATCATTTATTTTACAAGGCATCAGTTGCAGAAACGCTACGAATCACTTACACCTCAAACTATAGTTTTACAACGCATTTGGCAATGGCAACTCGTTACATTATGGCTCATCACGAAAAAAACGGTGATGAATGAAGATCAAATCTGTAGTTCAAATTACACTACAACATGGCCCACTAGTTGGACTAAAGGAGCTGCAAGCGACTTGGAATAGTTGGCTGCTAATTATAATAGCCTAAAACTCCTGTGAATAAGTACTGATAAAGGTGATCCTTTGAGAGCAACTAACACAATTAAGAGAAAAAAGCAGCATTCTCGGTTTTATTGAGTCTGTTCATGAGAAGTAATGAAAGAAGCAACACTTAGCACGCCCCCTAGCACCGGCTTAAGTGGTATTCTACTTCAAAGTCACCTATATTGGGCTCGTTGGTTCCAAAGGACCAGTAAAAAATAACACTACTGATTCGTAGCACGGGGAGACTTTTTACAGCCGCCACACTGCACTAAACGAACGCTAGTGTGAATGTTAATAAGTACTGATAAAGGTGATCCTTTGAGAGCAACTAACACAATTAAGAGAAAAAAGCAGCATTCTCGGTTTTATTGAGTCTGTTCATGAGTTTCCACACTCGAGTTTTCCGAAATCTGACAGCTTTGAGGCCGTCTCGTGAATAGATACGACCGAAAATCTCGTCTGAAAATGATGAAATTGAGAAAACGGCTTATTTGTAAAACTGCAGAAACTGCTTTGAACATGCTGAGAATACGGGCAAATGACACACCACGGGGGAAAATGTTGAAATGCTAACCCTGGGACCAAATATTTCCACATTCGTTTTGAAGTGGCTTCTTTCTTTTTAAAATGTTTAATTAAAACACAAAATAATCAGATCGTATGATATATACAAAATATGCATTCGTTTTCTTTGAATCAATAGGAACATGATTGTGTTTTTTTTTACAATAAGAAATAATGTCGACGAATGTACTCATATGTGACATCATAGTATGTAATGTTTCAAAGTTACATATTCAAACTAACCATTACGTGGACACGGTCTTACCTTTATGACCCCAAGGTCGCATCTTTGCCTATATGGCGAAACGGGGTACCCTGGGGTCATCACTATAGTCGGTCAAATCTAGCTCAAATTGCTTCATTTTGTGTTTTTATCGTAATATAATTGTAATCAAATCTATAATGAAACGTTTCTTTTTTTTTATACTTAAAATGTGTGTTTAATCGATAAAATATCAGTCGGTACGAACGCAGCATCGGTGCGAATTTGTAAGCTCCGCCTACTTTGTGACGTCATAACATATTCAAAGCCGTACAACATACACACACGAAATAGATCTTCACTAATCATAGTTATTCGATATTGTACTTATAACTAAATATAATATTTGTTAAAGACGTATTCTAAACTTATCTTTTATTGATATTAAAACGAAAATATGTAAATATTTTATTAACTTCAAATAATAACCGAGATTCTGCAACGCGTATTTATACAGAAAGTAAACACGACGCATTCGCGCGCCATTTTATTATTTTCAGTCCAGACTCCTTCGCGTATAGCTAAATTAATTAATTAATTAGCCGGAACGTTCTCAATAGATCAAATTGTATAAGCCATTGACGGCGCGCTGGGCCTGGGAGAGAGCGCGTGTGACAGAGATTCGCCAGGATGGAGCGAGAATTCATTTTCTGCAGTGGTCGAAATTCCACGACCAGGTTGCAAGATAATTTTGGTGAAATTCGAGCGGACTTCGACATTAATCACGAACTTAACCAAGGTAAGCCAAATAGTATGTTCCCTTCATCCCTCTTAGAGAGTTCCAGCGGATATATCCGTACAGTACCCTATAACCACAGGAATTCGAAATTATATGTTGCGTATGAATAAAAATCACGACAACACGTATTTAGGGTAGATCTATAATAAAACGATGGGTGGGGTACATATTTTTTCATCATTTTATTCCTACACAACTTACAATATCGAATTCCTGTGCTATAACTTTTTACAATACAATATTTTCCCCACCTGTTCTATTTTGCACAGCCCTCATAAAAGTAATAAAATGGAGCTCATACGTTGATAATCCGAGCCTTCTCTGACCTTACCAGCCCTTTTTATGATTATTGATATTTTATCCGGCTCCGAAAAGCTGCAAACAAAAAAAGAAAAGGGGGCTAAGTTGCGGTACACTTTTACCATGCAAATGAGGTCTGCGGCAAAGTTGCAGCGAACAAATATGCAAATGAGCTTCTGGCGATGTTCAGCGCATTTTTGCCGCTGACCTCATTTGCTTGGTAAAAGTGTACCGCAACTTTGCAGCAAATTTCATTTGCATAACACTTTTAGCTGTAATCTTCTGGTGATGTTTTGGCAATGTTTGCTACAACTTTGCCGCAGAACTCATTTACATCTAGTAGAAGTGTGCGGCAACTTTGCAGCAAATTTCATTTGCATAAAATGTTTCTCTGCAATGTTCTAGCTATCTGGCGATGCTTGTGCTGATGTTTGCTGCAAAGTTGCGGCAATGTTCGCCAATACATCGCGGCAAACTTTTTCAAAATAAATAAAGGACTGAAATTATAAAATAGAACAATGGTGCGCCGTTTAAAAAAATAATTATTATGCTGAATTCATATTGTAAATTAAAATTCTGGAATACAAATTTATCCTAATCCGTAACTTACAAAGTTGACAAAGCCATACAATAATAAATTACATCCAGACATGTGTAAAATGCAAGTTTATGCTCATTTTCATGGAAATGTCAAAAACTCCTAACTTTCATTCAAATATTACTCTAATTTACATGGAAATGTCAAATGTTGTTTTTTTCCACATTACTCCCATTTTTATGGAGATGTCAAGCGCTGTCATTTCTGCATTACTCTCATTTTCATGGAGATGTCGAACACTTTCATTAATCCCATTTTCATGGAAGTGTTGAGCACTGTCATTTCTGCATTACTCTCAATTTCATGGAGATGTCGAGCGCTGCCATTTCTGCATTACTCCTATTTTCATAGAGATGTCGAGTGCTGTAATTTCTGCATTACTCCCAGTTTCATGGAGATATCGAGCACTGTAATTTCTGCATTACTCCTGTTTTCATAGAGATGTCGAGCGCTGTCATTTCTGCATTACTCTCAATTCCGTGGAGATGTGGAGCGCGGTAATTTCTGCATTACTCCTATTTTCATAGAGATGTCGAGTGCTGTAATTTCTGCATTACTCCTATTTTCATAGAGATGTCGAGTGCTGTAATTTCTGCATTACTCTCAGTTTCATGGAGATGTCGAGCGCTGTCATTTCTGCATTACTCCCATTTTCTTAGAGATGTCGAGCTCTGTCATTCCTGCATTACTGAACTCTCATTTGCCATTTCTGTATTAGGCTTAATAAAATTATACCTGAATTTACTGTAACCCGACTGAAAACACCCCCGACTCCCCTTTTTTTTATTAAAAAAAAAAATTAAAAAAGGAACATAAACATTTTTATTTAAATTTTTTTTGGAAAATAAAGTTTTGTTCACACGATCACGGCTGACTCATGAGCTCATTGTCCTGCTGTTGGAACTGACCCTCTTCCGGACTTGCAAAAAATAAATTAACCTGTTTTATCACTTTGCTATAATTGCAAGTGATTGCAGGGCTCGAAATTAGCACTAGTCCTGTAGCCCGAGGCTAGCAAAAATGCTGCCGGGCTAGCAAAGTCTGTGTCTGTGTAGTCCCGATGAGCTAGAAACAAAAATTATTCAAATAAGAAATAAATTATAAATCGATAGATTATGTAGTGACAGCACTGTCTAACCTAACCGGTCTTTTAAAAACCTGATATTTCCAAAGTTTCAGTAAATGTAAAACTCGTATAAAGAAACGGAAACTTGAATTAAAGGGGTTGATGCACCATTTTCAAACAATGTTTATTTTAAAGCCTTTAAGGGCTTTGAAAAAAGCTGACAGAATTATCAAAATGCCATGAAAGATAAAGAAAATATGACCTATTGAAACTTTGCAAAGAATCATAAATGGAGGCAGCCATATTTGAACGATGACGTCGTCGCGCCTTTCTACCATATATGGCATATTGGCAAAATGTTGTTTAAAGCAAAGAAAAACATTGCAGATGAAAAATAAGCATACCATTTGTTCATTTTGCATCTGTATATTTAATTTTAATCAATTTGCAGTGATTTTCTTTGCTATAAAATATAGTTTATCAATATTCCATAAATGGTAAAAAGACGCGATGACTTCAGCGTTATTTGGTCAGATATGTCATTAATTAACACTGGGAAATGAATGTTTTGACCCACTTTTAAGGGATCGCGGCATGTCTGTTTCAAAAGTTGCTTGACTGTTGTTTGACTCGACTAGACTATAATTAACTAGATTTAATCAGCTGCTGAAACTTGTTTATGACTTGACTCATCGTGACATGACTTGACTTACACACTTTAAACATAACGCTCAATATAGAAATAACAATACTGATAATTATTTTACTAAAGAATGAGTTATTAAAGATATAAAGATACACCTTTGTCGTCTCTATGCAATCCTATACATTTGCGAATTGCCTAGATCTCAATTTGTCTAATCCTCGTTGTCATACTTTAAGCTATAATTTCACAAACAGTCGCCCGATGTAGTCAAATGAGGCCATTTCATGTAGGGCTTTTACGTAAGTTTCTTCAGAAAAGATTTTCATCACATGTCGCGGAACTTTTTTCCTTCAACGTCTCACTAAACAGTTATTTCCGTTGCCAGTCCTGGTAGGAACTTTCTGGCGCTTGAAAAAAGTGTCTGTGTTTTTCGGTTCTTGTTTATTTTTTAATATGTGCAAATAGTTTCTCTTTTTTGTTGCAGGTATGGGTTTCGTATAGGTTTGGATATGCCTGAATGTTTCTGAGCCCAGATCTGAGAGTCTAATACCGGGTAGTGATAATCTGAGGGTCTAATACCGGGAAGTGATACACATGAAAGTGAAATGGACAAATTCAAGAGGGTCTCTTCAAACTATTGATATTTAAAAAAGCAAATTGCTCAACCCCGTGTTTTTTGCTGGATAATTCAAGCAACAGACGTCAAGTTTCACAAAGAAAGTAGTTTTAAGAAAATTCAGGAAGTTCTACAGTGGTCCAGAGTGGTCCTTGTACATATGTAGGGCAATGTAAAATTAACTGTGTTGTGAGACGTTACATGTACATGATGTAAATTTGATGGGCAATTGTGTGTTCTCGATAACTCAGTTGGTAGAGCGCTAGCCGTGTAAGCTGGAGACCCTGGGTTCGGGTAGGCTTATGGGTCCAGCGCTCTACCAACTGAGCTATCGAGGAAATGTGGTTGGCTGTCTGATTTTTCACCATTTATCTGTATCTGGTCAAAATAAAGATAATGCCTGTTTCACCAGTTTTGATTGAATTGCTGCATGCCGTACCAATTCAAATTATATCTCTTGTTTAAAAAATCATGATCATTGTCCGTAACTTTTAGCTTATATAACACAAAATAATATCGTTGATAAACATCACACACCTACCAGAATTGAATATCTACTACGTAGAAACTATAATGTTTAATGGCTATAGTAGTAGTAAATTCAGATGGTATATATTTCAGACAAAATTCGTTTTGAAACAGATAAAGTACCAAGTTCCAATATTATAGGATCTCTTGTGGGTTGTTGTTAAAGGGACACTGTCCGTAAGTAAGCAGGTAATGAGCATAACCAAATAACTGTCGGACTTTTATTCAGTGAAATGTATGCATGAAAACATGAGCATAGACCCTAAGAAGTTTGTAGTTCATGTAATACATTCGTGAGTAGTTCTTTAGCTCGACTGATCAGAGATCAGCAGAGCTTATGCCGTGGTGCGGCGTCCGTCGTCCGTCTGTCCGTAAACTTTTTTTTGTAGCGACTACTCCTCTGAAACTACTAAATGGATATTCATGAAACTTTACAGAAATGTTACCCATGAAGTCTAGTTGATCCTAGCAAAAATTCATGTTGATGTGAAATCCAAGATGGCCGCCAAATCTAAAAATAGGTTTTTAAAAAACAAGTTTGTAGCGACTACTTCTTGAAAACTCTAAATGATATTGATATGGGACTTTTTCTAAAATGATCAGCATGACATGATGTTGGTCCTTGTCAAAAATCGTTTTGATTCGACGTTAAACATGGCTGCCAGCGGCCATCTTTGTTTACATAGAGTTATATAGTAAAAACTTGTAGCGACTACTCCTCTGAAACTATTTGGCGGATTTTCATGGAACTTTACAGGAATGTTGCTCTGAATGTCTAATTGATCCTAGCAAAATTTCAGATAAAAATAGATTTTTAAAAAATAAGTTTGTAGCGACTACTTCTTGAAAACTATAAGTGATATTGATATGGAACCTCACACGAATGTTGCTCTTGATGTCTAATTGATCCTTGCAAAATTTCAGGTCGGCCAGAAATTCAAGATGGCCGCCACGGCTAAAAATACATTTTCAAAAAAAACGTTTGTAGCGACTACTTCCTGAAATCAAAGTCAATCAGTAGAGCTTCAAGGTCATTGACCACTTGTTTTAAAATTATTATTTGTAAATAAAGTGGGACCCACAAGATTTACCTTTTCTGCGATCACGTGACTTCCATTAGCACATTAGGTTTTCACCATAGTATGTATTGCTTAATATGTATAGCCTGCTAAGCATATTTAAGCAACACCGTATTGCCTTATGGATGCTTAATAGACTTGTGCAACTTTTAAATCAACATTCAAAATTATGTAAGCGTGTTTAATAAATTTGGTTCTCCATATATGTTAGATCATCTATACAAGCTCTGTTTGCTTCTGAATTGAATTGGTGTTTTAAGGTGCACCAACACAAGAAAGGTTATATGGCGCCGAACAGGGATGAACTGGCATCAGGCTCATCCTCCATTTACATCAAGATACAATATTCGAACCTGCAGAGTTGCAAATTCTTTTGTAGACACTCCATTTACGATGGAGCCATGTTTCGACATTTGCATATGCAGTGTCGTGAAGAAAACCTTGAATGAGCATGATAAAAAAATGCACAGAAAGGTGGGTCCTACCCCTCTGCCTCTAGCAGGATCTACAGTGGTTGCTAAGGATCTATTTTGCTGTTTAAATTTTTAGTTAAAATAAATAGCATTAGTTCTAATTTACATGAATTTATTTAGGGCAGTATATGACTTGATTCTAATTGTGGAATTGTTGAAGTATCAATGAAATTAATAACGTTATTATGAATTAATTTCTAATAAAATTATATGGAAGAAAAAAGTGATCCTTTGCAAATTTTGATTAGTATATCTGCTGTCGACCTTTTATATAAATATGTATGTTTTTTTTAATCCTCATGGGTTTTATGACCTTTTGGAATTTTGCTGAATGAATGAAAGATTAAATATGCAACCGTGGAAACGAGGCTTCATCATAAATGGAGTGTCTACTAAAGAATTTGCAGCACCTCTGCATGTTAGAAGCTTCTAGGCCCATTCTCCATATTTTATCTTGATGTAAATGGAGGATGAGCCTAGCATGTTCATTCCTGTTTCACGCAATATAACATTTCTTGTGTTGGTGAATTCCTTTATGGTTCCTGGGCAAGAATAGGGCCACAGTTTATCCAGGCAGAGGTAAAATCCCTCTGAATGCATGTGTAGTCCTTTTTATAATGTTAAAGGTCTACATCATCCCTGTATTGTTTCAGGTGCTACTTAAGTGGTGGCTGAAAACTATGATCACGGGTCCAGCAAAAAAATAGGAGTGCTCACACCAAATTTTGCAGCAACTCTCAGATCTGAAGGATCTAAACCCGTTTTGTACACTTTTTTTATCTTGCTGTAAAAGGAGGGTGGGCATGAAATGATCACACCTGTTGGTGCTAAATAACCCTTTTAGAGTTGGTGTGCTGTAAACATCAAGTCACTCAACGTGCTAGTGCGCAGTAAACCACAATTTATTCAATCTATTATGCCAGTATTCTGGAATATATATTATATATATATATATATATATATATATAAAAAAATGGATTTGATGTGCATTTTAATATTGATTGGTATAAATAAAGAACATTAGAGAAGAAAACAATTGTTTTAGTCTTTCTGTATTTCAAACTGTTGTCAAGGGCTATATTGGTAAGGCGTGTATACTGAAAGTATGTGCCCATATGCTTGAAACCTCTCTCACTGCTTCGACTTTTGAGAAAGTGTTGATTATTTGGAATGGGGGAGGTATAAAGTAAATGTACTTGTTTTATCCAGGAAAAAGTGGTAGGGTGTCTCCACCACTACTCAACTTTTATAATCGGTCACCCAGGTTTTCTGAAAAAACTTGAATACTAAAAACTAAAAATCACCGAAACATATTAAATCAAGTTTTTATTAAGTTTATCAACAAGGGTATAGTCCAATCAAGGCAGATTAAGTTTTATAAATCGCTATCGATATTTGTTAAACGACGCCAGTTAAAATTTCAAATGAAAATATGAATTATTAAAAAATATATATAATTCGTTGAAAAGTGACCGATTATAAAAGTTGAATAATGTATAATAATCTAAAACATGTAATGAAAATGACGTAAAACAACATTCAATCAACTAACCATATTTGTATGCACCGCCACGAAATTAGGCTTCCCTTATCTGTCAGTACGAAACGTTTACATGTCGAGTCCTTTTTTATTAGACTTTTTCGAAAAAGAAAAACTATTTTCATCACTTGATTGTCATTGTCGTCTGCGTCACTTGACTAAAGTTGTATCTCTGAAACTTCACACGCCTGCATTCGGCATCAACAGAGACCACATAGCCAGTTTCTGTAACTCCTGCATTAACAGAATTATAGCCCCTGTTATACTTAAAAAACTTGGTTCAAGTTTGTATGTGAATGCAGCTAGTATCTCGGAAACTACTTTATATAATGGATTATATATGTATATAATGCACCGAACAATTCATATGACATATGCACCGAACAAAAATGCATATGTTCCGAACATAAAGACATATGCACTGAACTTAAAGGCATATGCACAGATTTTTTGTCGAGTCCTTTTTGCTAGGCTTTTTCGAAGAAGAAAAGCTATTTTCATCTTGATTGTCGTTGTCTGCGTCACTTGATTAAAGTTGTATCTCTGAAACTTCACACACCTGCATTCAGCATCATCAGACACCACAGTGTCAGTTTCTATAACTCCTGCATTTAACAGAACTATGGCCCCTGTTATACTTAGAAAACTTAGTTCAAATTTGTATGTGAATGCGGCTAGTATCTCAGTAACTACTTTATATAATGGATTATGCACCGAACAATTCATATGGCATATGCACCGAACAAAAATGCATATGTACCGAACATAAAGACATGCACCGAACTGAATGGCATATGCACCGAACATAAAGGCATAATTATGTACTGAAGGCATATGTACCGAATGTAAAGGCATAGGCAACGAACATAAAGACAAATGCTCATCCTAAGACAGTCATGGCGTTCCATATTTCAGAATCCACACGTTTACATCTATGATATCTTTCTTAAAAGTTAATTTTGTTAAAATTAAAATGTATTAAATTAAAGGGACACGTGGCAATAATTTTTAGCTTCTCGGGTGTATTAATCCTAAATCGTTTTGACATTGTACTAAACTTTCATATAATTAAAAAGAAATTTCTCTTTGTTTAAATGTATTCTTGTGGCAATATAATGATCAATAGTTGGAAGTTCCTTTAAAGGGACATGAGCAATCTTGATTTTTTTTTAAAACTCACAGTGTCACAGTGTCACATTAGATTTTAATATATTGTTTTGCATATTGATAAAACTTTTTAAAAAATCACTAATTGTGTGCAAAAATGATACTGGATAATTAAATTGTAAGTTCAATTTTAATGCATGATAAAAACTTCCAAGATTGCTGTTTGTCCCTAAGTTAATAGTATCAGAAAGTGTTTTTTTATAGGCTGAATGTTTCAGTAACCTGGTTTGTAGCTATAACAGATGACCGTGAACAATTGTAACAAACGAAAAATGACTACGTCAAAAATAATAATAATAAAGACGTTATAATAAAGACTACTTGAAACTACTCGACATTCCATGAGTGTTCAAATTTGTGATGATATATGAGAGGCCTATTATTATGAGTAATTTAGACCGAAATGTTGGCTAATATCTTGTCTGAATAAACTTGTCATTTGGTGAATGGAGCTGCAACACAAACGAAAAATCCTTTATTTATTTATTTTTAGATAAAGTACGTTTTCTCAAAATATAAAACGCGTCATTTAGACGCAAGCTGATATATCCAGTCGTCTATGCGTGGTTGCCCTTAATTAGAACTGCTAATATTTTAATATCTAATTAGATATTTAACAATACGTTAAAGATTTTTTATTATTTCAATACAGTCGAGTACACATAACTTTATACTGCTCCTTTGAATTGTTAATTTCTGTTCTTGATCTCGACAAAGTCGCGGTAAACGCGCAAGATCAAAAGGTCTTTGTGTTACGTCATACAATCGCGGTGATCGCCTGTTTTCAGACGCCGCACGGCAACATCAAAAGACCGCGGCATTTTTAATCCCACAAAAAATACCAGTAGACATTGTTTTTATAGGGTTGGTACATGTGCATAAACAGTAATCAACATTGTGGTAACTTTGATACAATTCCATTTCGTTTATCGTAAATGTGCCCGAACAATGTGGATATTACAGATTGAGAATGGTGTGTAAGTACATGACTGTTTGGTGGTGACATGAAAACGAGGATCATCTGGGTCCTGACAAATTCACGAATTTGATAGAATTTATCTAAACAAGGATATTACATTTTCACTCGTGCCAATTACGACGGGCAGATAATTTATATAGACTCAATTCACGCCTCTCTTACTGTAATTGATTGTTACGTGCGCATTTTTTTTCTGTGCAATATTACAATCTTTAAACAAATCATGTATTTCAATAAATACGACAATAATTGTTAAAGGAAATACGAAGACAATTATCGATCCGTCTCATAAAATCACAGAGTCGAGTAAACTCCATTGAAAATAGTCCGTCACGATAAGCGCTAAGCTCCGCCCACAAATTACCTATATCGATTAAGTACGATAAGTACGATAAGCTCCGCCTTCGGCGCATCTGTCCTCGCTTAATGGAATTAAGACCGGACCACGTAATGACTTGATAAAATCACTCAAATAATATATCGAAATACCAGCCAAATCCACATCCCAAACGGGATGTTTGTCTCCATAGTATATATATACATGTATTTGTCTTTGTTTTTTCTTACATGTGTACACTATACATGTCACATAAGCTCTATATTTTGTTGACACATTTTATGAAACCATCGATCACACATAAAATGTTCATAAACTACGTTAAAAAACTAATCGATGGCCAACACAAAACGTTTTCTTTATTTACATGTAGTTGAAATAGTTTCGCGTTCATCCATCTTGATGCATCTGAATTAACTTGTATAACAAGTTGAGAAATTAAATTATAATAATTTCACGACAGTAGTACGATCATAAACAGTCAACTCCTGCAACTTGATGGTAACGACAGTTATGTTCACCAATAGGTGTGTTGCCCCGTCTTGGGCAATCGAATTTACTGGATTCATCACCGCTATATTGTACGTCATCAAGCCATATAGGACCGATTCCGGTAGTAAATTCTCTTAAAGCTCTATCTTTTCCATATGTGAACCCTACTTGCCTACACACCACTGTTGCACCCTTATTATTATGACTAAAGAAGTCATTACATATCGTCCCCCATCGTCCGTTATGTAATACTTCTACGCGTCCTCCTACACCTTCGGCTGATCGTGATACGCTTACAAGTCTTACATTTCCTATTGGTGTGCTGGTTATACCTTTCCCAATTGTTCTTTACGTAGTATTTCTATGCTTCTTCTTACACCATTGGGTGATCGTGATACGTTTACATGACTCACATTTCCTATTGGTATGCTGCATATTTCTATGTGTCCACTTGGACCTTTGGCTGATAGTAATACGTTTACAAGACTTATATTTCCTGTTGGTGTGCTGCATATTTCTATGTGTCCACTTGGACCATTGGCTGATAGTGATACGTTTACAAGACTTATATTTCCTGTTGGTGTGCTGCATATTTCTATGCGTCCTCTTGGACCATTGGCTGATAGTGATACGTTTACAAGACTTACATTTCCTATTGGTGTGCTGCATATTTTTATGTGTCCTCTTGGACCATTGGCTGATAGTGATACGTTTACAAGACGTACATTTTCTACTGGTATGCTGCCTATTTCTATGCGTCCTCTTGCACCATTGGCTGATAGTGATACGTTTACAACTGTGGTTACGTTATCAATGTGCGTACGTAAGCCCTCTGACGCAACTGATAACTTGTTAAAATATCCATCAGAGGAGGCGTTATGAGCAGCAATCGTTAAATCTGTTTGTTCCGTTTTGCTCTTAATATCTTCAAGAGAGTCCATCATCATTGATATATTAGCATTCGTTTCATCTTTGGAATCGGATATTTTTTTCTCCAAAATGTTGATAATGTCTATTATAGCGTCACGTTTTCCATTAATGTTTGTTTCTACTTCTCGGAACTGACTTTTTACATTTTCTATTTCTTTCCGGAGATTACCTTTTTCATCAGAAAACGCTCTTTTTACCCTTACCACGTCTTCTTCTATGCTGTCTACTTCGCCCGCTATGCGTTTAATTTCATACGTTGTTTCTGTATCAGCCAGCTCTAGTTTTGCACTGCTATGTTTCGTTATCTCACTGGCATCCATATCAGTCAGGCGTGATATGGTTTCGTTTATTAGTGCGCCAAACTTTTGAATCTCGTTCGTGTTGGTCTCTACGATGTCTCGGAGAATTTTGATATCCTGAAAATACAAATTAAAGTGTTGTTTAATTTGCAGATAATTGAATGGGATTTTGGGTGTACGTACCTTTTATAATTCAGTGTTTTATCATATTATCTGAAGTTGTTCACTAAAACTATTATGAATCGAGAGCCGATCGCCATTTTCCTTATCCCTTTAAAATGAAATAGGATATGTTATTAATTAAGTGATTTCGTATTTGACCAGTTTTTGGTCCAAGGAATGTAATGTTGGCCAAGGCTTATAATACGGCTTATATAGTTTAGTTACTTGATAATAATTCATAATGGCCAAGTTATCTCATATTGTCCTTTTTCACTTGTTATTAGCCGTCTTTACAAGCTTTATGATGTCAACTGAAACTACCGTATTTCCGTAAAAAAACTAACCCAAAAATTAACAGCAACTTTACACTATTCAATCGTTTATCAAAACTCTATCCAGCTGTTCAGGTCATATAATAAGATATATATGCCGATTAAAAGTATAGTTTTATTCACGGATTTTTGAAATAGCCGTGATTGCATATGCATAAAATGAATTATGAGTTGGTAACTCTTAATTCGATGCCACCGTTTTGGGGTTTGACCTGTCTGGTTAAAGCCGTTTATACTGTGTCAATAGAGTTTGGATTCTCAAAATATGTCAGTTATATATATATATACCTCGTCCTCAGTAGATTCACAAACGGTGAACATATGTTGTACAATGTGGCAGATGTTGGCGAGTAAGCTACTTTAATAATATCAGATTCAATCCAGAAGAATAAATAACATGGATGTCGAGACGAATGATATATGTTTGCTGTTTGATGTCATTTGTTTCGCTGGTATCTGGTGAATGGACTGTGTTTTATGCTTTTAATATATTTATGATATTGTTTATATACATTTTATGTATTTGGTAGATTTGTTGTAGATTTGTATATGAACTTTATGCATTGTTTTAAATTTGGCCAACGTGTTCTCAAAATACGCTATTATAAATGAGTTAAAGGGGGTGTAGCGGCACAGCTAAATAAGCTCTATTATTGAGAGTTCTGAAAACGTGGGAAAATGTTAACGAATTATCATAAGCGGATGATAAACAAAAAAGATATGACCATTCAAAGGTTGTTACAAACGAATATGCATGGGAGCCGCCATTTTGAGAACTATGGCGTCATAGTTCCATATTACCATATATGGAATATTGGTAAATATCATTTAAAAACAAAGAAATCACTGCAAGTGAATGCAATGGTTTTTTTACTGGTCATATAAAGCATTATTGCCATTAAGTATTACATATTTTTCATACAGTTGCAGTCCTTTTATCCCTATGAATCAGTAAATTTTGATTTTTATAAATATTTCATGTATGGTCATTCACAACCGTGATGTCATAACTCTCAAAATCGCCGCTTCCATATCCGTTTCAACAGAAATTTCAAATGATCATATCTTCTTAGTTTATCAACCGATTTTGATAATGCTTCACCCTTATTCAAGCTTTACAGAACTCTCAATAATAAAGATGGCTTGGCTGTCTCGCTACATTCCCTTTATTGATTTCGTCAATCATTTCTAAAAGGGACCCCGTGTGGTTCCCTGACAAGAATGGTGCCGCTGTTGATCCAGCCATACGGTAAAAGATCCACTCGAACACATGTTCGTTTGTGTCATGTTCATTAAAGGTCTTCTTCATCGACCCTGTATTGTTGTAGATGCTACTTGAGTGGTGCCAGAAAACAATGACCGTTGCTTCTTTGTTTTGTTTGTTTGTATGGTGTTTTACGTCGTAAAATTCAAAAGCAATTGGCGTTAAACTATTTAATTATTTAATAATAAAAATTATAATAATAATGATGATGATAACAATAATAATCAAATTGTAAAATTCAAAAGCAATTTGCGTTAAACTATTCAATTATTTAATAATAATAATTATAATAATGATGATAATGATAATAATAATAATTAATTATAATAATAATAATTAAAAAGTATTATAAATAATAATAATAATAATAATAATCAAATTGTAAAATTGAAAAGCAATTTGCATTAAATTATTCAATTATTTAATAATAATAATAATAATAATAATAATATTAATAATAAAAATAATAATAATAATAATAATCAAATTGTAAATTCAAAAGCAATTTGCGTTAAACTATTTAATTATTTAATAATAATAATAATTATAATAATAATGATAATGATAATAATAATAATAATCGAATAATAATAATAATTAAAAAGTATTATTAATAATAATAATAATAATAATAATCAAACGGTAAAATTCAAAAGCAATTTGCGTTAAACTATTCCATTATTTAATAATAATAATAATAACAATAATAATAATAATAACAATAATAATAATAATAATAATAATAATAATAATAATAATAATAATAATAATTAATAATAATAATAACAAATGATAATAAATAATAATAAATGATAATAATAATAATAGTAATAATAATAATTTGCAGATATGCAGATAATTAATTGCAGTTATGTTGAACATCTAACGGGACGCTCCGAGTTTAAAAAAACATCAAGAGATTGCCGTGTGTCCCTTTAAAACACAGATACAACACCATTTAAATATGTGTTTTTTTTCGGAGGAAATTAAATGTTACCTGCGAAAGCGAAGTTTCCATGCTGTAAATCTTTTTCTGCAGGTCATCCACTCTCGCCCCATTGCAACACGGAGCAATCAAACATAACAATACACTTATCTCGCAGATAAATATCTTCATTTTGTATATTCTCAGTCAAAGTTACCCGTTCTTGAAGTTGAGCAACAGAGCAATGAAATTCTGCGCACACTTTATACATTTATATACAGTACATACACTGTACGGGACTTATTGTTCAAATGCTTACATGGGCGGACCAGATACTTTACGTTTAGGTGAGAGGGTAAAACCCCATTCACGCCACCAACATATAACGTATAACAGAGTTTAAATTGAAGAAATAAAATATTTCCAGCGGATTTGTATTGTTATTTGACGATCATCGATACCAAGCGCCGGAGGCCTGCGGTTTTGATGTGTTCCAAGTCCTAAACACAAGGTTTTGATCTCGCATAATATAAACCCACTGAAAATAATTTATTTATTATCTGACATGGAGTTTTATGTATTTAATACTCATGTTTTCGAAAGATCAAATATAATGCAATTTTTTCACAACTTCCATTATGTGTCCATCTCTCAGCACCAAACGAAGTAAATATACAGTTTTATCCTGATTTTAACATGTTCATTTGTTGTTTGAACGTATCTTTGTTTTAAATCAATCAGCATTGAGTATTTTAATGAACTATGCTAGATTCGGTTTGCATTGGTTATAACACCATAACACCGGGAAGACAACGTCCGTGGCCGAGTGGTTAGAGTATCTGTCTTGAAATCACTTGCACTTCATCGCTATGGGTTCGATCTCTAATAGGTCTAGGAATCTTTATGTGAGGAAGCTATCCAGCTAGCTTGCGGAACGTCTGTGGTTCTACCCAGGTGCCCGCCCATGCTCGAAAATTGCCCGGAAGGGCATCTGGGGTCCACTAATGGAAGCTGGAAAGTCGCCATATGACCTTAGTTGTTGGTGCGACTATAAAATCCAATGCAATGTGTTTAAACGGAAGTCGGTACGGAACTTTTCTTTGAATCGGTCAGAAATAAATCGATACGTAAACGACAATTCAAACTTATCGGATGATTAGGGGGTGCAGAAAGTCAGGTAGTAAACCTTTTAAGGACACACTTCATCGATCCGCCTCTATAAAGCATGTGTAAACAATAAAAAAGACATCTCGTACCTCTTCAAACCCTTTCTAGACTAAGTACCACTACACGTAGTTTGAATAAGACGTCAACTCATTATGATTAATCAAGTGGTGCACTTGCCTTATGTCAAAAAAAAAAGTTTAAGAGGATATTCAAGAGCGAGCACTAAACGCGGGCCTCTTGAAATACACGTGCGCCTCGTGAATAGATAACAATAATTCATAAACACTTATTATATGCTTTAGGTAAAGATTTCGTTTCCGCTTTATTTGTTTTAACAATCGTTTGCCTTCTCGTTACTAGTGGAATGCACTCTTACATAAAGACGAAGTAATGTTTCACAAATAAAATATATACGCAATAGCTGATAGCAAATACGTTTCCCATTGCTTTCAACAAAGACAAGGAACACAATATACAGCTAAATACAATACACCTTGCGACTATCGACACGGTTTCACTGTATATGGCAAAGCCAAATACAATACCCCTTGCGACTTTTGACACGGTTTCCATGTATACCGCATAGCTCAATACAATACCCTTTGCGACTATCGACACGGTTTCCGAAAGATACCCACTTAGCCTGCCATTAAGGTATAAATGTTTACCACCACCAATTACATGTAAACCTCCGAAGTGTAGTCGAAAATAGTACCTATAATAAAAAGTAATCCCTCCTTTTTGGATGGAAATGGGCATTGTAAGTAGGGGAAAACTGCCCATTTCTATTCAATTTTGTGGTCGTATGTATAAGAAGCGTATTAATAGATTTTACTGGATCACTGATGAACATTTTCGAAATTTCGGCTCTATGCTTACACTTTGTGAGCAATGAAAATAGTCAATCAATGAAAACAGCTGTACAGTTGACCTGTTTAGTAAACAAACAAAAACTTTCTTACATGTCTTGTGAGACCACCTTTTCTGGTGATTTTTCAAGTGGAAAATTAGTTTTCTATATGACCATTACACTGCTGCATTATCCATACTTGAGTTGAATTTGCAGCAAATCATTAATATGTCACACTTTAACATTGGTATCTATGGGGAAAATAATTAGTGGTTTCATACCTAAATGTCAAACAGGAAATGTAGCTTTTACAAAGAAGAGGTTATACATCTAACAGGAAGAGTTGCATTTACAGAAAGCAGTCACTCCAACAAGGCAAAGGTGATTAAAAAAGTACATCACAAACACATTCAGTAAAAAAGCACATCACAGACATATAAGGGTTGACAACAGGGGTACTGCCTTGGAACGGTCAGTGGCAAAAGGGACGCACGCATTAACACAAACAACACTTGCAATGTTGATAAGAGCCAAGGTACGTGACATTACAAAAACAGGTTGACGATAGGGCTACCGCATTAGAACGGTCAGGTTGACAATAGCCTTGGAAAGGTCAGGTTGACAATAGGTTAACCACCTTGGAACGGTCAGTGGTAAAAAGGTCGCTGGGAGTTTAAACCAGGTTCTAGGATGTTCACTATTACCCTATTGTCAAGGCAGCATTATGACAATAGGGCTACCGCCTTGGAACGGTCAGTGGCAAAAAGGTCGCTGGGAGTTTAAACCAGGTTCTAGGATGTTAACTATTACCCTATTGTCAAGGCAGCATTATGACAATAGGGCTACCGCCTTGGAACGGTCAGTGGCAAAAGGACTGATGGAGTTTAAACCAGGTTCTAGGATGTTAAATATTACCCTATTGTCAAGGCAGCATTATGACAGTAAGGCCACCGCCTTGGAACGGTCAGTGGCAAAAGGACTGATGGAGTTTAAACCAGGTTCTAGGGTGTTCAATATTACCCTATTGTCAAGGCAGCATTAATAGGCAATATAAGTATTATATGAACATAAAAACAAAAGCCTAGAAAGCCACAATGGAAGTATTCAATGACTTGGCAAAAGCCACAGCACCAAAAGAACAAACCATTAAGGGTACGACAAGACACGATTTAAGACAACATAAAATGCCACCGTCCTTTGAGGATCTAGGTAGCCCATATAGGGTCCACAGTTTGTCCGGTCATCGCATAGTCAAGGAGGAAAGCATAGTGACTAACTCTAAATGGATCAAAAGCTAAACATGCATTGCGTTGCAAAATGATGGAAATGATAGTCAAAACCTATTTTGATAAACTTTTTAAAGTTGATTGTGCTCTGCTCGGTAACACAGGATATTGTTTCCAGTTAATCTTGGCCTTTATGCGACATGCCAGACTCTGCATGTTCAACAGAAATAATGTTTTACCGACAGCCAACTGATCGGTGGACCCGTAATAAAGCGACATTAAAGATCTCTTACAACACAATTTCACTGCAATCGAAGAGTGGGAAAACAAATGACGTCAATGTTAGAAGGTGCAACACGACTTAACTGCAATCAAAGAGTAATTGTTTACTAATGCGTGACCGTATGTTTTCACTTCTTGTTTACTAACGCGTAACCTTAATGTTAACTCCTTGTTTACCGTATTGTCTACTGTTGCTTACTTATGCGTGACCTTACTTTTTACTCGTTGTTTACCAATAAGTGACCTTATTTTTGACTCCTTGTTTACTAATGCGTGACATCATTGTTAACTCATTGTTTACTAATGCGTGACATTAATGTCTACTACTTGTTTACCAATGCTTGATCTTAATATCTACTGTTGTTGCTTGTTTACTAATGCGTAACCTTTTTGTTTACTCTCTGTTTACTAATGCGTGACGATATTGTTAACTCTTTGTTTAATAATGCGTGACTTAGTGTCTACTCTTTGTTCACTAATGCGTGAGGATATTGTTAACTCTTTGTTTAATATTGCGTGACCTGGTTGTCTACTCTTTAATTACTTATGCTTGAATTATTGTCTACTCTTTGTTTACTAATGAGTACATTCTTGTTACCTTCTTGTTTAATAATGCGTGACCGTATTGTTTACTCCTTGTTTACCAATTCGTGACCTTAATACTACTGTTTGTTTACTAACGCGTGACCGTATTGTTTTCTCCTCGTTTACAAATGCGTGACATTATTGTTTACTCCTTTTTTACTAATTCTTGACGTATTGTCTGTCTACTGATTGTTTACAAATGCGTGACTGATTGTCTACTGTTTGTTTACTAATGCGTGACTGATTTCTACTCCTGGTTTACTAATGCGTGACCGTATTGTTTACTCCTTGTTTACAAATGCGTAACTGATTGTCTACTGTTTGTTTACTAATGCTTGACCTATTGTCTCTCTTTGTTTATTAATGCGTGACTTATTGTCTACTCTTTGTTTACTAATGCGTGACTTATTGTCTACTCTTTGTTTACTAATGTGTGACTTATTGTCTACTGGTAAGGGACGTACATGCGTGGCTTGTTGTCTACTCATTGTTTAATACCGATTGACCTTAGTGTTTACTCTTTTTTTTACTAATGCGTGACTTATTGTTTACTCCTTGTTTATTAATGCGTGACTTATTGTCTACTCGTTGTTTACTATAAATGCGTGACTCATTGTCTACTCGTTGTTTACTAATGAAGGACTTATTGTCTACTCTTTGTTTACTAATGCGTGAATAATTGTCTATTCTTTGTTTACTAATGCATGACTTATTGTCTGCTCGTTGTTTACTACTGATTGACCTTAGTGTCAAATCCTAACACAAGCTGACCATGTGTACATGCAATTCTTAATGTCTTGAAATGTCTTCATTATACCCTGAAAAAGGCTTACACTGGTGTCTGATATGGAAGCTGTGTTTAGTGGATTAATGATCGATCATTGGCTGATTCCCAACATTAGCTTCGCTTTTAACCCATGAAATGACTCACGATAGCCCAGAGATTACGGGTTCAAGCCTCAGTGTCGCCACGAGATATTTAGGTGTGTCCTTATACTAGACAATTCCACTAGCGTTGTTCCTCGGACGAGGATGTAAACTTTGGGGGTCCCATGTTTTGGAGCACGTTGATGAACTTTTGAAGTCCGTTTGAAAGTAAGTCCGTTTGAATGTAAGAGTGGGGTATGGCTGCTCGAAATAACCTAAACAATGTGTGAAAGTTAACACCATCTCCGTTTTCCTAATATTTGTTGTCATGGGGTATTTGTTTCCTATTTGGTGATGTTAAGGACTATTGGTCGGCCATCTATATAAAAAAAAATCCCCACTGGATGGGCTATGGTTAAGTGAAATGTTCAACCAAATGCATAATTTAGACGAGCAATAACTATGTAAACCATATAGTACCTGACAATAATTCAACATTATTGATGTGAACATAATATCAAACCAGAATACTTATATGGCAGAATTGAATTACTGTCTTGTACTGTATGGTTGACAATGCTCATGCCTAAACTATGCATTTATTTGAAAATTTCATTTGGCCATAACCCATCCATTTTGCATCTCTTCTTTTCAAAGATGACCGACCAATAGTCGTTAAGGTAACCATACATTGAGGCTTTACATTAAGGAATCGTACGCTTGCTTAAATGTTTTATGGTACAATAACAAGGAAAATCATGAACAAACCTAAATATGTTGGATAATTCTATGGAATTGATACATTTTACTGAAATTGGAAGTCTGTAATCATTAAACTGTGACTCCATCCTTTCATATATACCTCAACATAACTTAAACCAGTTACCTCCTACTGCTAACAATAGTTCCAGGGAGACAACTTTAAACAACAAAAAAAATTTGTTTTGCACCAGTTCTCTCCCTTGACGTAAAAGGTGAAATCTACTTTCAAGCCAGCTAAAGTTTCCTCCATCTCATTTCCCGGCGAGGTTGCTTTTCTTGTATAATCATTCATGCATAAAACCGAATTTGTAATTATAGATACTAGCTCCTTTATCAACACCATTTTTAAAGGGACGTAACTTGCCTAATTGTAGTTACTTAAGAGGAGGTAACTTGAATTATTGTAGTTACCTCCATTATCAACACCATTTTTAAGGGCGGTACAGTAGGAACGCCAGCCCTATGGCGTATGAATATTTATCAAACAAGGTCACGTGATAAAATCGATAACAAAATGACATTATTGGGAAACTTTTCACTGGTCAGATTTATACACCTCTTATCTATAAACTGTGATTATGACAAAACACAATCACAGATCGTTGTTAAAGTAATAATATTCACAAACTACATTGGTCGAACATAATTGGTGTACACTTCGAGTAATTCCCATTAATAGTTAAAGGTATTTTTCAAAGGGATGAATTTAGGTTGTTTTTAGGTTTAAATTGCCAACAATGCGATTTTAAATCAAAATCGATTTATTTCGTCATTTTAGAAGCGAGAATAAAAACAAATGCATGTACGCGTAGATAAATCTTTCCTCTGTCTATATGCAAAATTTTAATGAAATCGGAGACAAGAACTTTTTTTTTCTTAAATTAACTAACATGACCCACGGACTCAAAGACGGCATAACGCATATACATTTACAGACGCGACCGGGTACACAAGAAATGAAATAATGGAATTATTTCAATACATATATTTCAAATGTATGTATCCATGCATTCCAGATTAAATTTCTGATCTATACATGCTTTTGGTTTATGCCGGAGTGCTCCGAATAGGTTTTAACAAACCAAATTGCAACGGTACGTCGGGAAAGGAAATGAGGATGGTGAAAATATATGTTGCAGTGTTAATTTTCTGAAACCGAAAAAAATGCAAAAAAAAGAAGTTTTAACAGCGAGAACGAAATTTTTTTCATGAAAGTGTTCATTGACATGTCGACTATTAAAAACCAAAATTTAAAGTCAATCAGAAAAAAGTACTTTTTTTTCCAAAATTAACAAAGTACACCGTGTTCGCTAAAATATGAACAATCGCCTTTCGAAGTTAATTTACACGTGGGATATAAAACCATGAAATTGTGAAATCCTTTTTAAGAGATATATTGATTTCAACATTGTTCTGTATTTAATAAATTAGTAGAGTAGAATGTTCACAGTTTTTTTCAAGGACATCATTACGGTAGTATCCCTGCAACCCCGCCCTCATCCACCCCCACCACCCTCCATACCGTATTGATTAAGTTGTGTATAGCTGCGAATGCGCAGTTGTAATCAATTCGATTTATTTCATCATTTTAGAAGCGAGAATAAAAACGAAATCATATAGATACATCTCTCCTCTGTAAACATGTAGAATTTCAATAAACGGAGACAAGTACTAATTAAGTAACAGGACCGTCCGACCCAAAGACGGCAACATTCATATCCATTAAGGAAAGACGACCGGCTACAAAAACAATTAAATAATTTCGTTATGTAAACACATATATTTTAAATGTATGTGTCCATATAGTTTACACTAATTTGTTATCTATACATGCTTTGGGTTTATGTCAATGTATTTTAACAATGTTGCAACTGTATATCGGAAAATGAAATCATGATGGCGGCAACATACGTTGCAGGGTTAATTTTCGAAATCAGAAAAAGCGATACACTAATATTAGTTTAACAGGCAGAAAGAATTATATTCTTTTAACTGTTCGTTTAAAACTGAGGGGCGACTCGAGTTTTAAAGAAAGCAAGATTGGCATGTGTCCCTTTAACCAAGTAAATAAATGACTGACAAGTAACAGACATGCTACTGTCAGTAACAAACATGATTATGTGTAGACTCGAAGATTTCATAACATAAACATGTGGACATTGTGTCAATGGAGCAATTGCCAGATATGTGGTGTTGTGAAACACTGTACGCGTGAAACCAAAAAGTGCGGGTCGTTTATATTTATAGGGCATATATAGTTTTATATATATATTTATATATATTATTCTTTTATATTTATATGGTCCCAGAACGCAGTCATACTCACTACTATATTGAAAGTAAATACTGAATATACATGTGCGGTGCGTTACGATCTGTAGTATTTGAAAACAGACATATTAAACATTTCCCTGAACATATATAATCATGATAAATACTATATTCATGGAATTATTTTTTCCTGAAAAAAAAATACATGTTTGTTTTCAGCAATTGAAATCTACTATATTCTGCGAATATTGCTACTTTGAAAATTTGAATACGTCTGTTTTAATCAAATATCATGTTTTGTTTGTTTTAATATATATATTTTTTAATTTATGATTTAAAAAAAAATTGGATGATCGGAATATGTCTTAAACACTGTTGAATCCTGTAAATTAAAAAGAAGTGGTTTGGTTCAGAGGCGACAATATCGGTGAACAAAACCACTTGTTTTACCGGATTCAACATTGTGCAAGAAAATATTCATATATTATACCATTAATATTATAGCATGTGTCTTGTAACAAATGCTTATCCTTGGATAGTGGACTTGACCTTTTACCTCAAAATCAAACGATCATCCTCTTTCCACTGTCCACCAATGAAGTTTCATGAAATTTGCTTTAGGTAAGAGGAAAAACTGTGTGGGCAATACTTTTCTTTTTCCGTTCATGGTAACGGACCTTTCAAGTACTGACTTCAAATAAACAGGGATTATCATTTCACCAAAGGCAGTGGAAGTATGAAGTTTTATGAAATTAGCTTCAGAAAGTAATAAAGAGTTTTATTGCGGACACGATTTTTCATGATCAAGTCACTGTGGCGTTGACCTCAGATTTATTGACCTCAATTTTAATAGGGATCATACTCTTACCAAAGGCAGTCAAACCATGACGTTTGAATATATCAGGGTGATATTGACCTTTGACCTATTAACCTCAAAATCATTCATGAGATTTTCTTTAGGGAAAGTGGACTTAAGTTTACAATATTTTACATTATCATGTCACGGTGACAATGACCTTTGACATAATGACCTCAAAATCAAAAGGCATCATTCTCTCACCAAATGCACTCAAACCATGAATTTTGCTTCTGGGGAAGTGGACAGTGCAGACAAGGTTTTTCATAATCATTATTGGGTCACGGAGACCTTGACCTTCAATATTTGATATGCACATACTGATGCTTCGTACAAAGTTTCGTCAAACTCCAACAAGTAGCGCAGACAAGATTTGTGACGGACGAACGGAAAGGCCAAATATAATCTGTCTCACCTACCTACTTTGTGGTGGAAGACATACTTATAAAGACAATATGTTAGTTCATATGTATACTTTATTAAGCAAATAATTGAGCGAACATAAACTTCAGCATTGACTCTGGACAGTGGTGTACATGGAGTCTTCTTCCACATGACGTGCAGACTGAAAGAAAAGAAAGACATAGAATAAAAAGTTAATATAAGTCGAGCAGAGTATTCAATTTGAATCAGGTGTTGCGAGTGGGAGGGGGGGGGGGGGGGGGCTAGGGCATGTTTAAGGGAATGGGACAGTTTACAATTTAATTATTGTTTAACGCCTCATTAACACGTTGTTTAGGTTATTTCGAGC
>JAWPHD010012248.1:7500-15000 GCA_037043455.1 Cyrtodaria siliqua
GACTAAGAGGCAGACAGAGACCCAGACAGGCGAGGCAGATAGCCAGACAGACTAGACAGAGACCCAGACAGAGAGCTAGACAGGCCACACAGACAGACAGGCGAGACAGAAAGCCAGACTGGCCAGACAGACAGACAGACAGACAGACAGGCAGGCTAGACAGACATGCAGACAGAGACCCAGACAGGCGAGGTAGAGAGTCAGACAGGCTAGACAGAGAACCAGACAGACAGACAGGCCAGACAGACAGAGAGCCAGACAGACAGACAGACAGACAGACAGACAGACAGACAGACAGACAGACAGACAGACAGACAGACAGACAAACAGACAGACAGACAGACAGACAGACAGACAGACAGACAGACAGACAGACAGACAGGCAGGCTAGACTAAGAGGCAGACAGAGACCCAGACAGGCGAGGCAGAGAGCCAGACAGACTAGACAGAGACCCAGACAGAGAGCTAGACAGGCCACACAGACAGACAGGCGAGGCAGAGAGCCAGACAGGCTAGACAGAGAGCCAGACAGGCCAGACAGGCCAGACATACAGACAGACAGACAGACAGGCAGGCTAGACAGAGAGGCAGAGAGCCAGACAGGCGATGCAGAGAGCAAGACAGGCAAGACAGAGACCCAGACATAGAGCCAGACAGGCCAGACAGACAGACAGGCGAGGCAGAGAGCCAAACAGGCTAGACAGAGAGCCAGACTGGCCAGACAGACAGACAGACAGACAGACAGACAGGCAGGCTAGACAGAGAGGCAGACAGAGACCCAGACAGGCGAGGCAGAGAGCCAGACAGGCTAGACAGAGAACCAGACTGAGAGCCAGACAGACCAGACAGGCCAAACAGACAGAGAGCCAGACAGGCCAGACAGACAGACAGACAGACTGACAGATAGACAGACAGACAGACAGACAGACAGACAGACAGACAGACAGACAGACAGGCTAGACAGAGAGGCAGACAGAGACCCAGACAGGCTAGACAGAGAGCCAGACTGAGAGCCAGACAGACCAGACAGGCCAGACAGACAGAGAGCCAGACAGGCCAGACAGACAGACAGACAGACAGACAGACAGACAGACAGACAGACAGACAGACAGACAGACAGACAGACAGACAGACAGACAGACAGGCTAGACAGAGAGGCAGACAGAGACCAGACAGGCGAGGTAGAGAGCCAGACAGGCTAGACAGAGAGCCAGACAGAGAACCAGACAGGCCAGACAGACAGACAGGCGAGGCAGAGAACCAGACAGGCTAGACAGAGAGCCAGACAGAGAGCCAGAAATGCCAGACAGACACAGAGCCAGCCAGACAGACAGCCAGACATACATACATACAGACAGACAGACAGACAGACAGACAGACAGACAGACAGACAGACAGACAGACAGACAGACAGACAGACAGACAGACAGACAGACAGACAGACAGACAGACAGACAGACAGACAGACAGACAGACAGACATCGACCAGACAGGCGAGGTAGAGAGCCAGACAGGCTACACAGAGAGCCAGACAGAGAGCCAGACAGACAGGCAGACAGACAGACAGACAGACAGACAGACAGACAGACAGACAGACAGACAGACAGACAGACAGACAGACAGACAGACAGACAGACAGACAGACAGACATACAGACAGACAGAGAGACAGACAGACAGACAGACAGACAGACAGACAGACAGACAGACAGACAGACAGACAGGCTAGACAGAAAGGCAGACAGAGACCCAGACAGGCCAGACAGAGACCAAGACAGACAGACAGACATACAGACAGACAGACAGACAGACAGACATACAGACAGACAGACAGACAGACAGACAGACAGACAGACAGACAGACAGACAGAGAGGCAGACAGAGACCAGACAGGCGAGGTCGAGAGCCAGACAGGCTAGACAGAGAGCCAGACAGAGAACCAGACAGGCCAGACAGACAGACAGGCCAGACAGACAGAGAGCCAGACAGACAGTCAGACAGACAGACAGACGGACAGAGAGCCAAATAGACAGTCAGACAGTCAGACAGACAGACAGACAGACTGGCTAGACAGAGAGGCAGACAGAGACCAGACAGGCGAGGTAGAGAGCCAGACAGGTTAGACAGAGAGCCAGACAGAGAACCAGACAGGCCAGACAGACAGACAGGTGAGGCAGAGAACCAGACAGGCTAGACAGAGAGCCAGACAGAGAGCCAGACAGGCCAGACAGGCCAGACAGACAGAGAGCCAGAAAGACAGACAGACAGACAGACATACAGAGAGACAGATAGACAGATAGACAGACAGGCAGGCTAGACAGAGAGACAAACAGAGACCCAGACAGGCGAGGCAGAGAGCCAGACAGGCAAGACATAGACCCAGACATAGAGCCAGACAGGCCAGACAGACAGACAGGCGAGGCAGAGAGCCAGACAGGCTAGACAGAAAGCCAGACTGGCCAGACAGACAGACAGACAGACAGACAGGCAGGCTAGACAGAGAGGCAGACAGAGACCCAGACAGGCGAGGCAGAGAGTCAGACAGGCTAGACAGAGAACCAGACTGAGAGCCAGACAGGCCAGACAGACAGAGAGCCAGACAGACAGACAGACAGACAGACAGACAGACAGACAGACATACAGACAGACAGACAGACAAACAGACAGACAGACAGACAGACAGACAGACAGACAGACAGACAGGCAGGCTAGACTAAGAGGCAGACAGAGACCCAGACAGGCGAGGCAGAGAGCCAGACAGACTAGACAGAGACCCAGACAGAGAGCTAGACAGGCCACACAGACAGACAGGCGAGACAGAAAGCCAGACTGGCCAGACAGACAGACAGACAGACAGACAGACAGGCAGGCTAGACAGACAGGCAGACAGAGACCCAGACAGGCGAGGCAGAGAGCCAGACAGGCAAGACAGAGACCCAGACATAGAGCCAGACAGGCCAGACAGACAGACAGGCGAGGCAGAGAGCCAGACAGGCTAGACAGAAAGCCAGACTGGCCAGACAGACAGACAGACAGACAGACAGGCAGGCTAGACAGAGAGGCAGACAGAGACCCAGACAGGCGAGGCAGAGAGTCAGACAGGCTAGACAGAGAACCAGACTGAGAGCCAGACAGGCCAGACAGACAGAGAGCCAGACAGACAGACAGACAGACAGACAGACAGACAGACAGACAGACAGACAGACAGACAGACAGACAGACAGACAGACAAACAGACAGACAGACAGACAGACAGACAGACAGACAGACAGACAGGCAGGCTAGACTAAGAGGCAGACAGAGACCCAGACAGGCGAGGCAGAGAGCCAGACAGACTAGACAGAGACCCAGACAGAGAGCTAGACAGGCCACACAGACAGACAGGCGAGACAGAAAGCCAGACTGGCCAGACAGACAGACAGACAGACAGACAGACAGGCAGGCTAGACAGACAGGCAGACAGAGACCCAGACAGGCGAGGCAGAGAGTCAGACAGGCTAGACAGAGAACCAGACAGACAGACAGGCCAGACAGACAGAGAGCCAGACAGACAGACAGACAGACAGACAGACAGACAGACAGACAGACAGACAGACATACAGACAGACAGACAGACAAACAGACAGACAGACAGACAGACAGACAGACAGACAGACAGACGGGCAGGCTAGACTAAGAGGCAGACAGAGACCCAGACAGGCGAGGCAGAGAGCCAGACAGACTAGACAGAGACCCAGACAGAGAGCTAGACAGGCCACACAGACAGACAGGCGAGGCAGAGAGCCAGACAGGCTAGACAGAGAGCCAGACAAGCCAGACAGGCCAGACAGGCCAGACAGGCCAGACATACAGACAGACAGACAGACAGGCAGGCTAGACAGAGAGGCAGAGAGCCAGACAGGCGAGGCAGAGAGCCAGACAGGCAAGACAGAGACCCAGACATAGAGCCAGACAGGCCAGACAGACAGACAGGCGAGGCAGAGAGCCAGACAGGCTAGACAGAGAGCCAGACTGGCCAGACAGACAGACAGACAGACAGACAGGCAGGCTAGACAGAGAGGCAGACAGAGACCCAGACAGGCGAGGCAGAGAGCCAGACAGGCTAGACAGAGAACCAGACTGAGAGCCAGACAGACCAGACAGGCCAAACAGACAGAGAGCCAGACAGGCCAGACAGACAGACAAACAGACTGACAGATAGACAGACAGACAGACAGACAGACAGACAGACAGACAGGCTAGACAGAGAGGCAGACAGTGACCCAGACAGGCTAGACAGAGAGCCAGACTGAGAGCCAGACAGACCAGACAGGCCAGACAGACAGAGAGCCAGACAGGCCAGACAGACAGACAGACAGACTGACAGATAGACAGACAGACAGACAGACAGACAGACAGACAGGCTAGACAGAGAGGCAGACAGACAGACAGACAGAAAGACAGGCCAGACAGAGAGACAAACAGAGAGGCAGACAGACAGACAGACAGACAGACAGACATACAGACAGACAGACAGACAGACAGACAGACAGACAGACAGACAGACAGACAGACAGACAGACAGACAGACAGACAGACAGACAGACAGACAGACAGACAGACAGACAGGCTAGACAGAGAGGCAGACAGAGACCAGACAGGCGAGGTCGAGAGCCAGACAGGCTAGACAGAGAGCCAGACAGAGAACCAGACAGGCCAGACAGACAGACAGGCCAGACAGACAGAGAGCCAGACAGACAGTCAGACAGACAGACAGACGGACAGAGAGCCAAATAGACAGTCAGACAGTCAGACAGACAGACAGACAGACTGGCTAGACAGAGAGGCAGGCAGAGACCAGACAGGCGAGGTAGAGAGCCAGACAGGTTAGACAGAGAGCCAGACAGAGAACCAGACAGGCCAGACAGACAGACAGGTGAGGCAGAGAACCAGACAGGCTAGACAGAGAACCAGACAGAGAGCCAGACAGGCCAGACAGGCCAGACAGACAGAGAGCCAGAAAGACAGACAGACATACAGACATACAGAGAGACAGATAGACAGATAGACAGACAGGCAGGCTAGACAGAGAGACAAACAGAGACCCAGACAGGCGAGGCAGAGAGCCAGACAGGCAAGACAGAGACCCAGACATAGAGCCAGACAGGCCAGACAGACAGACAGGCGAGGCAGAGAGCCAGACAGGCTAGACAGAAAGCCAGACTGGCCAGACAGACAGACAGACAGACAGACAGGCAGGCTAGACAGAGAGGCAGACAGAGACCCAGACAGGCGAGGCAGAGAGTCAGACAGGCTAGACAGAGAACCAGACTGAGAGCAAGACAGGCCAGACAGACAGAGAGCCAGACAGACAGACAAACATACAGACAGACAGACAGACAAACAGACAGACAGACAGACAGACAGACAGACAGACAGACAGGCAGGCTAGACTAAGAGGCAGACAGAGACCCAGACAGGCGAGGCAGAGAGCCAGACAGACTAGACAGAGACCCAGACAGAGAGCTAGACAGGCCACACAGACAGACAGGCGAGACAGAAAGCCAGACTGGCCAGACAGACAGACAGACAGACAGACAGGCAGGCTAGACAGACAGGCAGACAGAGACCCAGACAGGCGAGGCAGAGCGTCAGACAGGCTAGACAGAGAACCAGACAGACAGACAGGCCAGACAGACAGAGAGCCAGACAGACAGACAGACAGACAGACAGACAGACAGACAGACAGACAGACAGACAGACAGACAGACAGACAGACATACAGACAGACAGACAGACAGACAAACAGACAGACAGACAGACAGACAGACAGACAGACAGACAGGCAGGCTAGACTAAGAGGCAGACAGAGACCCAGACAGGCGAGGCAGAGAGCCAGACAGACTAGACAGAGACCCAGACAGAGAGCTAGACAGGCCACACAGACAGACAGGCGAGGCAGAGAGCCAGACAGGCTAGACAGAGAGCCAGACAGGCCAGACAGGCCAGACAGGCCAGACAGGCCAGACATACAGACAGACAGACAGACAGGCAGGCTAGACAGAGAGGCAGAGAGCCAGACAGGCGAGGCAGAGAGCCAGACAGGCAAGACAGAGACCCAGACATAGAGCCAGACAGGCCAGACAGACAGACAGGCGAGGCAGAGAGCCAGACAGGCTAGACAGAGAGCCAGACTGGCCAGACAGACAGACAGACAGACAGACAGGCAGGCTAGACAGAGAGGCAGACAGAGACCCAGACAGGCGAGGCAGAGAGCCAGACAGGCTAGACAGAGAACCAGACTGAGAGCCAGACAGACCAGACAGGCCAAACAGACAGAGAGCCAGACAGGCCAGACAGACAGACAAACAGACTGACAGATAGACAGACAGACAGACAGACAGACAGACAGACAGGCTAGACAGAGAGGCAGACAGTGACCCAGACAGGCTAGACAGAGAGCCAGACTGAGAGCCAGACAGACCAGACAGGCCAGACAGACAGAGAGCCAGACAGGCCAGACAGACAGACAGACAGACTGACAGATAGACAGACAGACAGACAGACAGACAGACAGACATACAGGCTAGACAGAGAGGCAGACAGACAGACAGACAGAAAGACAGGCTAGACAGAGAGGCAAACAGAGAGGCAGACAGAGACCCAGACAGGCTAGACAGAGAGCCAGACTGAGAGCCAGACAGACCAGACAGGCGAGGTCGAGAGCCAGACAGGCTAGACAGAGAGCCAGACAGAGAACCAGACAGGCCAGACAGACAGACAGGCCAGACAGACAGAGAGCCAGACAGACAGTCAGACAGACAGACAGACAGACAGAGAGCCAAACAGACAGTCAGACAGTCAGACAGACAGACAGACAGACTGGCTAGACAGAGAGGCAGACAGAGACCAGACAGGCGAGGTAGAGAGCCAGACAGGTTAGACAGAGAGCCAGACAGAGAACCAGACAGGCCAGACAGACAGACAGGTGAGGCAGAGAACCAGACAGGCTAGACAGAGAGCCAGACAGAGAGCCAGACAGGCCAGACAGGCCAGACAGACAGAGAGCCAGAAAGACAGACAGACAGACAGACATACAGAGAGACAGATAGACAGATAGACAGACAGGCAGGCTAGACAGAGAGACAGACAGAGACCCAGACAGGCGAGTCAGAGAGCCAGACAGGCAAGACAGAGACCCAGACATAGAGCCAGACAGGCCAGACAGACAGACAGGCGAGGCAGAGAGCCAGACGAGGCGAGGCTAGACAGAGAGCCAGACTGAGAGCCAGACAGACCAGACAGGCGAGGTCGAGAGCCAGACAGGCTAGACAGAGAGCCAGACAGAGAACCAGACAGGCCAGACAGACAGACAGGCCAGACAGACAGAGAGCCAGACAGACAGTCAGACAGACAGACAGACAGACAGAGAGCCAAACAGACAGTCAGACAGTCAGACAGACAGACAGACAGACAGACTGGCTAGACAGAGAGGCAGACAGAGACCAGACAGGCGAGGTAG
>JAWPHD010012248.1:35000-77302 GCA_037043455.1 Cyrtodaria siliqua
AAGCCAGACAGACAGACAGAGAGACAGACAAACAGACAGACAGACATACAGAGAGGCAGACACAGACCAGACAGGCGAGGTAGAGAGCCAGACAGGCTAGACAAAGAGCCAGACAAAGAGCCAGACAGAGAGCCAGATTTATTATTTGAGTTTCTCAAACTGGCACAGAATATTAACATCAATGACAGCTCGGTCGAGTTCGAAATCCAGCCCGATCGAAGCAGTAACACTAGAGTTACGGTCCTTGTTCAGCTGAAACAGAAAAGCCAGATTCTGCCCGTGTCAGCACTCTAGCACCTTCATTTATTATTTGAGTTTTCTCAAAATGGCACGGATAATTAACATCAATGACAGCTCGGTCGAGTTCGATAACCAGCCAGATCGAAGCAGTAACATCAGAGTTACGGTCCTTGTTTAGCTGAAAAGGAATAGCCAGATTCTGCCCGTGTGAGCACTCTAGGAAGCACCTTCATTTTTTATTTGAGTTTTCTCAAACTGGCAGAGATTTCTGACATCAATGACAGCTCGTTCGCGTTCGAAAACCAGCCAGAGTTACGGTCCTTGTTTAGCTGAAACAGAAAAGCCAGATTCTGCCCGTTTGAGCAATCCAGCACCTTCATTTATTATTTGAGTTTTCTCAAACTGCCACAGATTATTAACATCAATGACAGCTCGGTCGAGTTCGAAAACCAGCGAGATCGAAGAAGTAACATCAGAGTTACGGTCCTTGTTTAGCTGAAAAAGATTAGCCAGATTCTGCCCGTGTGAATACTCTAGATAGCACCTTCATTTTTTATTTGAGTTTTCTCAAACTGGCTAAGATTATTGACATCAATGACAGCTCGGTCGAGTTCGAAAACCAGCCTGATCGAAGCAGTAACGCCAGAGTTACGGTCCTTGTTTAGCTGAAACAGAAAAGCCAGTTGCTGCCCGTGTGAGCACTCTAGCACCTTCATTTATTATTTGAGTTTTATCAAACTGGCATAGATTATTAACATCAATGACAGCTCGGTCGAGTTCGAAAACCAGTCAGATCGAAGCAATAACATCAGAGTTACGGTCCTTGGTAAGCTGAAAAAGAATAGCCAGATTCTGCCCGTGTGAGCACTCTAGATAGCACCTTCATTTTTATTTGAGTTTTCTCAAACTGGCACAGATTATTAACATCAATGACAGCTTTGTTGAGTTCGAAAACCAGCCAGAACGAAGCAGTAACACCATAGTTACGGTTCTTGTTTAGATGAAACAGAAAAGCCAGATTCTGCCCGTGTGAGCACTCTAGCACCTTCATTTATTATTTGAGTTTCTCAAACTGGCACAGAATATTAACATCAATGACAGCTCGGTCGAGTTCGAAATCCAGCCAGATCGAAGCAGTAACACTAGAGTTACGGTCCTTGTTCAGCTGAAACAGAAAAGCCAGATTCTGCCCGTGTCAGCACTCTAGCATCTTCATTTATTATTTGATTTTTCTCAAACTGGCACGGATAATTAACATCAATGACAGCTCGGTCGAGTTCGATAACCAGCCAGATCGAAGCAGTAACATCAGAGTTACGGTCCTTGTTTAGCTGAAAAGGAATAGCCAGATTCTGCCCGTGTGAGCACTCTAGGAAGCACCTTCATTTTTTATTTGAGTTTTCTCAAACTGGCACAGATTTCTGACATCAATGACAGCTCGTTCGCGTTCGAAAACCAGCCAGAGTTACGGTCCTTGTTTAGCTGAAACAGAAAAGCCAGATTCTGCCCGTTTGAGCAATCCAGCACCTTCATTTATTATTTGAGTTTTCTCAAACTGGCAAAGATTATTAACATCAATGACAGTTCGGTTAAGTTCGAAACCCAGCAAGATCAAAGCAGTAACACTAGAGTTACGGTCCTCTTTCAGCTGAAAAAGAAAAGCCATATTCTGCCCGTGTGAGCACTATAGCACTGTCATTTATTATTTGAGTCTTCTCAAACTGGCACAGATTATTAACATTAATAACAGCTCGGTCGAGTTCGAAAACCAGCCAGATCGAAGCATTAACACCGGAGTTACGGTCCTTGTTTAGCTGAAACAGAAAAGCCAGATTCTGCCAGTGTGAGCCCTCTAGATAGCAACTTCATTTTTTATTTGAGTTTTCTCAAACTAGCATAGATTATTAAAATCAATGACAGCTCGGTCGAGTTCGAAAACCAGCCAGATCGAAGCAGTAACACCAGAGTTACGGTCCTTGTTTAGCTGAAACAGAAAATACAGATTCTGCCCTTGTGAGCACTCTAGATAGCACCTTCATTTATTATTTGAGTTTTATCAAACTGGCACAGATTATTAACATCAATGACAGCTCGGTCTATTTCGAAAACCAGCCAGATCGAAGCAGTAACACCAGAGTTACGGTCTTTGTTTAGCTGAAACAGAAAAGCCAGATTCTGCCCGTGTGAGCACTCTAGCACCTTCATTTATTATTTGAGTTTTCTCAAACTGGCACAGATTATTAACAACAATGACAGCTCGGTCGAGTTCGAAATCCAGCCAGATCGAAGCAGTAACACCAGAGTTACGGTCCTTGTTTAGCTGAATCAGAAAAGCCAGATTCTGCCCGTGTGAGCACTCTAGCACCTTCATTTTTTATTTGAGTTTTCACAAACTGGCACAGATTATTAACATCAATGACAGCTCGGTCGAGTTCGAAAACCAGCCATATCGAAGCAGTAACATCAGAGTTACGGTCCTTGTTTAGCTGAAAAAGAATAGCTAGATTATGCCCGTGTGAGCACACTAGATAGCACCTTCATTTTCATTTGAGTTTTCTAAAACTGGCACAGATTATTAACATCGATGACAGCTCGGACGAGTTTGAAAACCATCCAGATCAATCGAGTAACACCAGAGTTACGGTCCTGGTTTAGCTGAAACCGAAAAGCCAGATTCTGCCCGTGTGAGCAATCTAGCACCTTCATTTATTATTTGAGTTTTCTCAAACTGGCATAGATTATTAACATCAATGACATCTCGGACGAGATCGAAATCCAGCCATATCGAAGCAGTAACACCAGAGTTACGGTCCTTGTTTAGCTGAAACAGAAAAGCCAGATTCTGCCCGTGTGAGCACTCTAGCACCTTCATTTATTATTTGAGTTTTCTCAAACTGGCACAGATTATTAACAACAATGACAGCTCGGTCGAGTTCGAAATCCAGCCAGATCGAAGCAGTAACACCAGAGTTACGGTCCTTGTTTAGCTGAATCAGAAAAGCCAGATTCTGCCCGTGTGAGAACTCTAGCACCTTCATTTTTTATTTGAGTTTTCACAAACTGGCACAGATTATTAACATCAATGACAGCTCGGTCGAGTTCGAAAACCAGCCATATCGAAGCAGTAACATCAGAGTTACGGTCCTTGTTTAGCTGAAAAAGAATAGCTAGATTATGCCCGTGTGAGCACACTAGATAGCACCTTCATTTTCATTTGAGATTTCTCAAACTGGCACAGATTATTAACATCGATGACAGCTCGGACGAGTTTGAAAACCAGCCAGATCAATCGAGTAACACCAGAGTTACGGTCCTTGTTTAGCTGAAACCGAAAAGCCAGATTCTGCCTGTGTGAGCAATCTAGCACCTTCATTTATTATTTGAGTTTTCTCAAACTGGCACAGATTATTAACATCAATGACATCTCAGACGAGATCGAAATCCATCCATATCGAAGCAGTAACACCAGAGTTACGGTCCTTGTTTATCTGAAACAGAAAAGCCAGATTCTGCCCGTGTGAGCAATCTAGCACCTTCATTTTTTATATGATATTTCTCAAACTGGCACAGATTATTAACATCAATGACAGCTCGGTCGATTTCGAAAACCAGCCAGATCGAAGTAGTAACATCAGAGTTACGGTCCTTGTTTAGCTGAAAAAGAATAGACATATTCTGCCCGTGTGAGCACTCTAGATAGCACCTTCATTTTTTATTTGAGTTTTCTCAAACTGTCATAGATTATTCACATCAATGACAGCTCGGTCGAGTTCGAAAACCAGCCAGATCGAAGCAGTAATGCCAGAGTTACGGTCCTTGTTTAGCTGAAACAGAAAAGCCAGATTCTTCCAGTTTGAGCACTCTAGCACCTTCAGTTAGTATTTGAGTTTTCTCAAACTGGCACAGATTATTAACAACAATGACAGCTCGGTCGAGTTCGAAATCCAGCCAGATCGAAGCAGTAACACCAGAGTTACGGTCCTTGTTTAGCTAAAACAGAAAAGCCAGATTCTGCCCGTGTGAGCACTCTAGCACCTTCATTTTTTATTTGAGTTCTCTCAAACTGGCAAAGATTATTAACATCAATGACAGCTCGGTCGAGTTCGAAAACCAGCCAGATCGAGGCAGTAACATCAGAGTTACGGTCCTTGTTTAGCTGAAACATAAAAGCCAGATTCTGCCTGTGTGAGCAATCTAGCGCCTTCATTTATTATTTGAGTTTTCTCAAACTGGCACAGATTATTACCATCAATGACATCTCGGACGAGATCGAAATCCAGCCATATCGAAGCAGTAACACCAGAGTTACGGTCCTTGTTTAGCTGAAACAGAAAAGCCAGATTCTGCCGGTGTGAGCAATCTAGCACCTTCATTTTTTATATGATATTTCTCAAACTGGCACAGATTATTAACATCAATGACAGCTCGGTCGATTTCGAAAACCAGCCAGATCGAAGTAGTAACATCAGAGTTACGGTCCTTGTTTAGCTGAAAAAGAATAGACATATTCTGCCCGTGTGAGCACTCTAGATAGCACCTTCATTTATTATTTGAGTTTTCACAAACTGGCACAGATTATTAACATCAATGACAGCTCGGTCGAGTTCGAAAACCAGCCATATCGAAGCAGTAACATCAGAGTTACGGTCCTTGTTTAGCTGAAAAAGAATAGCTAGATTATGCCCGTGTGAGCACACTAGATAGCACCTTCATTTTCATTTGAGTTTTCTCAAACTGGCACAGATTATTAACATCGATGACAGCTCGGACGAGTTTGAAAACCAGCCAGATCAATGGAGTAACACCAGAGTTACGGTCCTTGTTTAGCTGAACCCGTAAAGCCAGATTCTGCCTGTGTGAGCAATCTAGCGCCTTCATTTATTATTTGAGTTTTCTCAAACTGGCACAGATTATTACCATCAATGACATCTCGGACGAGATCGAAATCCAGCCATATCGAAGCAGTAACACCAGAGTTACGGTCCTTGTTTAGCTGAAACAGAAAAGCCAGATTCTGCCGGTGTGAGCAATCTAGCACCTTCATTTTTTATATGATATTTCTCAAACTGGCACAGATTATTAACATCAATGACAGCTCGGTCGATTTCGAAAACCAGCCAGATCGAAGTAGTAACATCAGAGTTACGGTCCTTGTTTAGCTGAAAAAGAATAGACATATTCTGCCCGTGTGAGCACTCTAGATAGCACCTTCATTTTTTATTTGAGTTTTCTCAAACTGTCATAGATTATTCACATCAATGACAGCTCGGTCGAGTTCGAAAACCAGCCAGATCGAAGCAGTAACGCCAGACTTACGGTCCTTGTTTAGCTGAAACAGAAAAAGCAAGATTCTGCCCGTGTGAGCACTCTAGCACCTTCATTTTTTATTTGAGTTCTCTCAAACTGGCAAAGATTATTAACATCAATGACAGCTCGGTCGAGTTCGAAAACCAGCCAGATCGAGGCAGTAACATCAGAGTTACGGTCCTTGTTTAGCTGAAACATAAAAGCCAGATTCTGCCTGTGTGAGCAATCTAGCGCCTTCATTTATTATTTGAGTTTTCTCAAACTGGCACAGATTATTACCATCAATGACATCTCGGACGAGATCGAAATCCAGCCATATCGAAGCAGTAACACCAGAGTTACGGTCCTTGTTTAGCTGAAACAGAAAAGCCAGATTCTGCCGGTGTGAGCAATCTAGCACCTTCATTTTTTATATGATATTTCTCAAACTGGCACAGATTATTAACATCAATGACAGCTCGGTCGATTTCGAAAACCAGCCAGATCGAAGTAGTAACATCAGAGTTACGGTCCTTGTTTAGCTGAAAAAGAATAGACATATTCTGCCCGTGTGAGCACTCTAGATAGCACCTTCATTTATTATTTGAGTTTTCACAAACTGGCACAGATTATTAACATCAATGACAGCTCGGTCGAGTTCGAAAACCAGCCATATCGAAGCAGTAACATCAGAGTTACGGTCCTTGTTTAGCTGAAAAAGAATAGCTAGATTATGCCCGTGTGAGCACACTAGATAGCACCTTCATTTTCATTTGAGTTTTCTCAAACTGGCACAGATTATTAACATCGATGACAGCTCGGACGAGTTTGAAAACCAGCCAGATCAATGGAGTAACACCAGAGTTACGGTCCTTGTTTAGCTGAACCCGTAAAGCCAGATTCTGCCTGTGTGAGCAATCTAGCGCCTTCATTTATTATTTGAGTTTTCTCAAACTGGCACAGATTATTACCATCAATGACATCTCGGACGAGATCGAAATCCAGCCATATCGAAGCAGTAACACCAGAGTTACGGTCCTTGTTTAGCTGAAACAGAAAAGCCAGATTCTGCCGGTGTGAGCAATCTAGCACCTTCATTTTTTATATGATATTTCTCAAACTGGCACAGATTATTAACATCAATGACAGCTCGGTCGATTTCGAAAACCAGCCAGAACGAAGCAGTAACACCATAGTTACGGTTCTTGTTTAGATGAAAAAGAATAGACATATTCTGCCCGTGTGAGCACTCTAGATAGCACCTTCATTTTTTATTTGAGTTTTCTCAAACTGTCATAGATTATTCACATCAATGACAGCTCGGTCGAGTTCGAAAACCAGCCAGATCGAAGCAGTAACGCCAGACTTACGGTCCTTGTTTAGCTGAAACAGAAAAAGCAAGATTCTGCCCGTGTGAGCACTCTAGCACCTTCATTTTTTATTTGAGTTCTCTCAAACTGGCAAAGATTATTAACATCAATGACAGCTCGGTCGAGTTCGAAAACCAGCCAGATCGAGGCATTAACATTAGAGTTACGGTCCTTGTTTAGCTGAAAAAGAATAGACATATTCTGCCCGTGTGAGCACTCTAGATAGCACCTTCATTTTTTATTTGAGTTTTCTCAAACTGTCATAGATTATTCAAATCAATGACAGCTCGGTCGAGTTCGAAATCCAGCCAGATCGAAGCAGTAACACCAGAGTTACGGTCCTTGTTTAGCTGAAACAGAAAAGCCAGATTCTGCCCGTGTGAGCACTCTAGCACCTTCATTTTTTATTTGAGTTTTCTCAAACTGGCACAGATTATGAACATCAATGACAGCTCGGTCGAGTACGAAAACCAGCCAGATCAAAGCAGTTACACCAGAGTTACGGTCCTTGTTTAGCTGAAACAGAAAAGCCAGATTCTGCCAGTGTCAGCACTCTAGCACCTTCATTTATTATTTGAGTTTTCTCAAACTGGCATAGATTATTAACATCAAAGCCATCTCGGTCGAGTTTGAAAATCAGCAAGATCGAAGCAGTAACATCTGAGTTACGGTCCTTGTTTAGCTGAAAAAAATAGCCAGATTCTGCCCGTGTGATCACTCTAGATAGCACCTTCATTTTTTAATTCAGTTTTCTCAAACTGGCACAGATTAGTAACATCAATGACAGCTCGGTCGAGTTCGAAAACCAGCCAGATCGAAGCAGTAACACCAGAGTTAAGGTCCTTGTTTAGCTGAAAAAGAAAAGCCAGATTCTGCCCGTGTGAACACTTTAGCACCTTCATTTTTTATTTGAGTTTTCTCAAACTGCCACAGATTATTAACATCAATGACAGCTCGGTCGAGTTCGAAAACCAGTGAGATCGAAGCAGTAACATCAGAGTTACGGTCCTTGTTTAGCTGAAAAAGAATAGCCAGATTCTGCCCGTGTGAGCACTCTAGATAGCACCTTCATTTTTTATTTGAGTTTTCTCAAACTGGCTAAGATTATTGACATCAATGACAGCTCGGTCGAGTTCGAAAACCAGCCTAATAGAAGCAGTAACACTAGAGTTACGGTCCTTGTTTAGCTGAAACAGAAAAGCCAGATGCTGCCCGTGTGAGCACTCTAGCACCTTCATTTATTATTTGAGTTTTATCAAACTGGCATAGATTATTAACATCAATGACAGCTCGGTCGAGTTCGAAAACCAGTCAGATCGAAGCAATAACATCAGAGTTACGGTCCTTGGTAAGCTGAAAAAGAATAGCCAGATTCTGCCCGTGTGAGCACTCTAGATAGCACCTTCATTTTTATTTGAGTTTTCTCAAACTAGCACAGATTATTAACATCAATGACAGCTTTGTTGAGTTCGAAAACCAGCCAGATCAAAGCAGTAACACCAGAGTTACGGTCCTTGTTTAGATGAAACAGAAAAGCCAGATTCTGCCCGTGTGAGCACTCTAGCACCTTCATTTATTATTTGAGTTTCTCAAACTGGCACAAATTATTAACATCAATGACAGCTCGGTCGAGTTCGAAATCCAGCCAGATCGAAGCAGTTACACCAGAGTTACGGTCCTTGTTCAGCTGAAACAGAAAAGCCAGATTCTGCCCGTGTCAGCACTCTAGCACCTTCATTTATTATTTGAGTTTTCTCAAACTGGCACGGATAATTAACATCAATGACAGCTCGGTCGAGTTCGATAACCAACCAGATCGAAGCAGTAACATCAGAGTTACGGTCCTTGTTTAGCTGAAAAGGAATAGCCAGATTCTGCCCGTGTGAGCACTCTAGATAGCACCTTCGTTTTTTATTTGAGTTTTCTCAAACTGGCACATATTATTGACATCAATGACAGCTCGTTCGCGTTCGAAAACCAGCCAGATCGAAGCAGTAACACCAGAGATACGGTCCTTGTTTAGCTGAAACAGAAAAGCCAGATTCTGCCCGTTTGAGCACTCCAGCACCTTCATTTATTATTTCAGTTTTCTCAAACTAGCACAGCTTATTAACATCAATGACAGTTCGGTTAAGTTCGAAACCCAGCCAGATCAAAGCAGTAATACTAGAGTTACGGTCCTCTTTTAGCTGCAAAAGAAAAGCCAGATTCTGCCCGTGTGAGCACTATAGCACTGTCATTTATTATTTGAGTCTTCTCAAACTGGCACAGATTCTTAACATTAATAACAGCTCGGTCGAGTTCGAAAACCAGCCAGATCGAAGCATTAACACCGGAGTTACGGTCTTTGTTTAGCTGAAACAGAAAAGCCAGATTCTGCCCGTGTGAGCACTCTAGATAGCACCTTCATTTTTTATTTGAGTTTTCTCAAACTGGCACAGACTATTAAAAGCAATGACAGCTCGGTCGTGTTCGAAAACCAGCCAGATCGAAGCAGTAACACCAGAGTTACGGTCCGTGTTAAGCTGAAACAGAAAAGCCAGATTCTGCCCGTGTCAGCACTCTAGCACCTTCATTTATTATTTGAGTTTTCTCAAACTGGCACAGATTATTAACATAAATGCCAGCTCGGTCGAGTTCGAAAACCAGCCAGATCAAAGCAGTAACACCAGAGTTACGGTCCTTGTTTAGCTGAAACAGAAAAGCCAGATTCTGCCCTTGTGAGCACTCTAGCACCTTCAGTTATTATTTGAGTTTTCTCAACCTGGCACAGATTATTAACATCAATGACAGCTCGGTCGTGTTCGAAAACCAGCCAGATCGAAGCAGTAACACCAGAGTTACGGTCCGTGTATAGCTGAGTTCGAAAACCAGCCAGATCAAAGCAGTAACACCAGAGTTACGGTCCTTGTTTAGATGAAACAGAAAAGCCAGATTCTGCCCGTGTCAGGACTCTAGCACCTTCATTTATTATTTGAGTTTTCTCAAACTGGCACAGATTATTAACATCAATGACAGCTCGGTCGAGTACAAAACCAGCCAGATCGAAGCAGTCACACCAGAGTTACGGTCCTTGTTTAGCTGAAAAAGAATAGCCAGATTCTTCCCGTGTGAGCACTCTAGATAGCACCTTCATTTTTTATTTGAGTTTTCTCAAACTGGCACAGATTATTAACATCAATGACAGCTCGGTCGAGTTCGAAAACCAGCCAGATCGAAGCAGTAACACCAGAGTTACGGTCCTTGTTTAGCTGAAACAGAAAAGCCAGATTCTGCCCGTGTCAGCACTCTAGCACCTTTCTTTTATTATTTGAGTTTCTCAAACTGGCACTGATTATTAACATCAATGACAGCTCGGTCGAGTTCAAAATCCAGCGAGAATAGCTAGATTCTGCCCGTGTGAACACTCTAGATAGTACCTTCATTTTTTATTTGAGTTTTCTCAAACTGGCACATATTATTAACATCAATGACAGCTCGGAGAACCCTGAACGAACCCTCTGATATACTGAACAAAAAAAGAAATGTCTGATTTTTTGCTGGTATTTCCATAGGCCTGTTTTAGAGTGTGTATAAAAGCTTAAACATTTTCAAATTTGTCATTAGCCATAATATTCTATGGATGTTATGGAAATGTTAAAGGGAGGTAATTTGATGATTGTTGATAATCAAAAACTGCCAAAATCTGTGTTATGTTTTCTTTGGTAAAGAACATACATGTATAGAGAATATTGTCTTGGACAAATTTCGGTAATTTTCGAGGGTTTAATTTGTTTTTGTGGCCAAAATGCATGTTTTAAGAAAAAGGGGGCTAACTCCATTATGTAGTGAACTTTTCAAAAACATCTTTGGGCTATTGTTGGCGGTTTATCTAATCATTCTTAAAACATCATTAATTTTGTCCTGTTTTTTCCTGTCTAGACAAGCATCAACATCAGCGGAAGTTTCTTTTTTTTGTTCAGTATATCTCCAAAATCTATTGAAGTTCAGGAGCAGAGTAGTACATGAAGTATGGACAAAATTTATTTGTTTTAAATCGTGAAATGTCCTTAACTCCCAACAAAAATCTTAGGACAGCAAACGCACGACGGTATACTTTAACTAGACTTAATATTGATCATGTTGATACGTCCTAGAATAGAAAATGTCCTAGAATAGAAAATATCGTCAGCTATCGATAAGTTTAGGAGTAAGGAGTAGGGACAAGGTTTAATCATTGAAGGTCCATGAAAGAGTTGACTGGAACAACGAGACTATATGTGCAACTAGAGTTCATAGCGATATATTTTACCTGTATCGATCTGTTGAAGTTTAGAAAGTGATTAAAGGTATGAAAATCGTTAAAGGTACTCTGAACAAAAAGGTGTTTTCATATGTACAAATTGTACGGACAAAGGCAACACTATATGCCCCCGCCCATCCCAAACCCTCTCACCATATATGGCGAGGGGCATAGAAAGATAAACAGATGGTGGGACGTATTTAGTACTGGTTCCACCACAAAAATAAATGACCGTCATTATGATATAACCTTAAATGTGTTGAAAATGACGTAAAACACAATACAAACAAACAAACAAAATGATAAACATGACATTTCTTTTCAAAAATATCTAAATGGTTGTGTCCCTTTAACAAATGAGTCTATTAACATTGTATTACTGTGTTTGGAAAACAAATAAATATTACAATACCGTGACCGTCAATATACTTTGCATCTTGAATATGTAATTTCAAAAGAGCCCAGTCGGTCAAACAGTTGTGTGTTTAAAAGAAGGGGCACTGTCAAAGGAACAGAATTATGAAAACTGAATTCAACTTAGTTTCACGGCACACCAATACAAAACAGATTACATGATGCAACACAGGAATAAACATACCAGGCTCATCCTCTATTAACATCGAGATAAAATACGGAAACTGGGCCTAGAAACTTCTAACCTTCAGAACTGCCAAGTTGCTCATTTTGAATTCATGCCTACAATTGAAACTTCAGTAGGTTTTGTATGTTTAAAAGTGGCTTCTTATTTGATGATTTCTTAAGAATTTAGCAAAAATATCTGTTAAACCTGTGAACTTATTTCCTGTCGTTGTCAAGTTGAATTTTGATGTGTGGATTTCGAATTCTACAATTAAGCAGGGTTTGCATTATTTGTTTTTACATCATTTTCAGCACATCTTAGACCATATACGACTCAATTTGTTTGTGGTCGAGGCAGACCACCCCATGTTTTCTGGGTAGAACCTGTACTGCGTACCCTCTCGCCATTCGTAATATATCAACACTGTCCCACTTGAAATCATAAAAGGTTTATACGATCACTGTATCTGAGAAATGTTTTTTCAACACTTTTTATGTGACGGACCTCTTGGTATTGTATTGATACAGATGCATAGATACATAGGCATAGATACATATGCACAGATATATATACATAGATACATATGCATAGATACCGATGCAGAGACAGATACAGATGCATAGATACAGATGCAATGATACAGATTCTTAGATACAGATGCAAATATATATGCATAGATACAGATATATATGCATATACAGATGCATAGATACAGATGCACAGATACAGATGCATAGCAAGTTTGAAACGATAATGGCCACATTCAAATGTCTTTCAGAACAGCCTTTTTCCAACACATTTTCTTGCCTGTGCTCGTTATGTTGGATATGATGCATGCTTTCCAATATCAAACTTCAAACTAGGTCCATAAAAATGCACTGTAAATTTCATATGCAAACACAAGGACTGTGAGCACAATATACTTAGTCAACTCAAACTGTGTAGAAAATGTTCAAGCAAACACATACTGTGTAGAAAATGTTCCAGCAAACACATACTGTGTAGAAAATGTTCAAGCAAACACATACTGTGTAGAAAATGTTCATGCAAACACTATTTAGAAAATGTTCAAGCAAACACGAAATGTGTTATAGCAAACACATATTGTGTAGAAAATGTTCAAGCAAACACATACTGTGTAGAAAATATTCAAGCAAACACATACTGTGTAGAAAATGTTCAGGCAAACACATACTGTGTAGAAAATGTACAAGCAAACACATACTGTGTAGAAAACGTTCAAGCAAACATACTGTGTACAAAATGTTCACGCAAACATCAAGGTCACGGTCAAGACTGTATTGCAGTATACTGATGTGTATTATCTGTCCAAAATTGATCAAAACAGGTTAAGAAATGTTGAAACCACAGCTAAGCATAACAATTTAACATGATGCCACAGATGCAGACAATGCTCAGGTAGTACAATAGCTTTTTCTTCGTTTTAAAAAATAAATCTAAAAAAGTATTATTAGGTCTTAAATTATAAGGCATTGCCTGTTGTCCAATCCCATTCATTACCTGAATAAAACATTGCTTAAATAAATCAAATTAATGATCTGTAAAAACAAGAATCATTGCTTGTCGGTGCAGACGTTCGCCTTTCAGGCTTTGTTTATTTATTGGGAAACTATTTTGAAGTGCATACTTTTAATAGTAAAAAGTTAAATAATTATTGTTCACCAAATTTTGTATTACAAGAATAAAAGGGACCATAATTCTGTTGAAATAAAAGCTTGAGTTATAGAACCTGGCTGTATGATGTTGTCTAATAATGCCGAATACATGTGTGAAGTTTCAATCCATTAAGTAAAGTAGTTTCCATGATACAAATTACATACTAACTTTAACCCTGAAGCAGGCGAATTATCAAGTGATGAACTTCCATCCTCCTAAAAATCGAGCTAATAAAATGTCCTTTATTTTCGCAAAAATATGATGCATGTCTGAACAGTTTGATGTTGATTTTATTTTTAGCTCTTTTACAGTAGATCTGGGAAGATGTTTTTATGCGAATAAAATCTATACAATTCAAGTAGCAAAGATCGCTAAATATGGTGCAGAAAAACTTACAAACACTTAACAAACTATTATTACAGGTTATAGCAAAAGTTAAATGTCAACTTTTATTGATAACAAACTGAAAACCCTCTACACGATAGAACCAGACTTCAAATGATGATATGTCACTCTGCGGGAGAAATTCGTCTTGGATTAAACTGGCATCCTCCACAATGGAAAAAAAATGGACCATTAACTGTAATAAAACAAAATAGAAACTGCAATATAACACAGGCAAACAAGTTGTACCCTTTATAACTGTAATAAAACAAAATAGAAACTGCAATATAACACAGGCAAACAAGTTGTACCCTTTATAACTGTAATAAAACAAAATAGAAACTGCAATATAACACAGGCAAACAAGTTGTACCCTTTATAACTGTAATAAAACAAAATAGAAACTGCAATATAATACAGGCAAACAAGTTGTACCCTTTATAACTGTAATAAAACAAAATAGAAACTGCAATATAACACAGGCAAACAAGTTGTACCCTTTATAACTGTGATAAAACAAAATAGAAACTGCAATATAACACAGGCAAACAAGTTGTACCCTTTATAACTGTGATAAAACAAAATAGAAACTGCAATATAACACAGGCAAACAAGTTGTACCCTTTATAACTGTAATAAAACAAAATAGAAACTGCAATATAACACAGGCAAACAAGTTGCAACCTTTATAACTGTAATAAAACAAAATAGAAACTGCAATATAACACAGGCAAACAAGTTGCACCCTTTATAACTGTAATAAAACAAAATAGAAACTGCAATATAACACAGGCAAACAAGTTGTACCCTTTATAACTGTAATAAAACAAAATAGAAACTGCAATATAACACAGGCAAACAAGTTGTACCCTTTATAACTGTAATAAAACAAAATAGAAACTGCAATATAACACAGGCAAACAAGTTGTACCCTTTATAACTGTAATAAAGCAAAATAGAAACTGCAATATAACACAGGCAAACACGTTGTACCCTTTATAACTGTAATAAAACAAAATAGAAACTGCAATATAACACAGGCAAACAAGTTGTACCCTTTATAACTGTAATAAAACAAAACAATCATTAAATACAAAACAGGGAAATAATGTGCACCATTAACTATAATAACACAAAACAAAAAATAAATACAAAACAGGGAAACAAATTGCACCCTTAACTGTTATAAAACTAAAGTTGAATACAACACATGAAAACAATTTGCACTCTTAACTGTAATAAAAAACAAGCCTGAATCAATCACCTGAGGACCTTTACAAAGTGGCCCTGAATCAATCACCTGAATGAGGGCCTTTACAAAGTGGCCCTGAATTAATCACCTGAGGACCTGTACAAAGTGGCCCTGAATCAATCACCTGAGGACCTTTACAAAGTGGCCCTGAATCAATCACCTGAGGACCTTTACAAAAAGTCCCTGAATCAATCACCTGAGGACCTTTACAAAAAGGCCCTGAATCAATCACCTGAGGACCTTTACAAAGTGGCCCTGAATCAATCACCTGAGTGAGGACCTTTACAAAGTGGCCCAGAATCAATCATCTGAGTGAGGACCTTTACAAAGTGGCCCTGAATCAATCACCTGAGGACCTTTACAAAGTGGCCCTGAATCAATCACCTGAGGACCTTTACAAAGTGGCCCTGAATCAATCACCTGAGGACCTTTACAAGGTGGCCCTGAATCAATCATCAATCACCTGAGGACCTTTATAAAGTGGCCCTGAATCAATCACCTGAGGACCTTTACAAAGTGGCCCTGAATCAATCACCTGAGGACCTTTACGAAAAGGCCCTGAATCAATCACTTGAGGACCTTTAAAAAAGGCCCTGAATCAATCACCTGAGGACCTTTACAAAGATGAAGAACAAGCTCATATAATTTCGTAACAGAATTAGATCATGCAGTTGATGACATGGCATCGCAAATTCCCGCGCCCACCTTAAAGCGTTCAGTGTATATATGACCATTGGTGGGGATGCACCCTGGGGCCAAAACTGGTAGGAGGGGTATATCTTTCTGTTCATGCCAATTCAATAGGCCAAAACGAACAAAAGGTCAATGACCTTGAAGCTCTACTGATAGGTTTTTGATAGCTAGATGTTTCATGAAAATCCGTCAAGTAGTTTCAGAGGAGTAGTCGCTACAAGTTTTTCATTATATAACTCTGTGTAAACGAAGACGTTTAACATCAAATCAAAACGATTTCCGACAAGGACCAACATCATGTCATGCTGATCATTTTAGAAAAAGTCCCATATCAATATCACTTACAGTTTTCAAGAAGTACTCGCTACAAACTTGTTTTTTGAAAATCTATTTTTAGCTGTGGCGGCCATCTTGAATTTCCGACCAACCTGAAATGTTGCTAGGATCATTTAGACATCAAGAGCAACATTCCTATGAAGTTTGATGGAAATCTGTGTAGTAGTTTCAGAAAAGTAGTCGCTACAAGTTTTTTAAATAACACTATGTAATCAAAGATGGCCGCTGGCAGCCATGGTTAACGTCGAATCAAAATAATTTTCGACAAGGACCAACACCATGTGATGCTGATCATTTTAGAAAAAGTCCCATATCAATATCACTTAGAGTTTTCAAGAAGTAGTCGCTACAAACTTGTTTTTTAAAAATCTATTTATGGGATTTGGTGGCCATCTTGGATTTCACATCAACAGGAGTTTTTGCTAGGATCAACTAAACTTCATGGGCAACATTTCTGTAAAGTTTCATGAAAATCCATTCAGTAGTTTCAGAGGAGTAGTCACTACAAAAAAAAAGTTTACGGACAGACGGACGACGGACACCGCACCACGGCATAAGCTCTGCTGAAGGTTTTTGATAGCTAGATAAGCATTCCTGTGAAGTTTCATGAAAATCTGTTGTGTAGTTTCAGACGAGTAGTCGTTACAAGTTTTTACTATATAACTCGATGTAAACAAAGATGGTCGTGGCAGCCATGTTTAATGTAGAATCAAAATAATTTTCATCATGTCATGCTGATCATTTTAGAAAATGTCCCATATCAATATCACATAGTTTTCAAGAAGTAGTCGCTACAAATTTGTTTTATAAGAATATATTTTTAGCCGTGGCGGCCATCTTGAATTTCCACCCTGTCTGAAATTTTGCTAGGATCAACTAGACATCAAGAGCAACATTCCTGTGAAGTTTCATGAAAATCCGTCAAGTAGTTTCAGAAGAGTAGTCACTACAACTTTTTACTATATAACTCTATGTAAACAAAGATGGCAGCTGGCGGCCATATTAATGTCGAATCAAAATAATTTTCGACAAGGACCAAATCATGTCATGCTGATCATTTTAGAAAAAGTCCCATATCAATATCACTTACAGTTTTCAAGAAGTAGTCGCTACAAACTTGCTTTTTAAAAATCTATTTTTTAGCTTTGGTGGCCACCTTGGATTTTACATCAACATGAATTTTTGCTATGATCAACTAGACATCAAGGGCAACATTTCTGTAAAGTTTTCTGAAAATTCATCCAGTAGTTTCAGAGGAGTAGTCGCTACAAAAAGTTTACAGACGGACGATGACGCACCATAGCATAAGCTCTGCTGATATAGTAGAGCTAAAAATAGGGTCGGTCAGGCAACCAGAAACACATCTATTTTTCTTTTTGGCCTTAAGTGTATATATGGTTATAGGGTGGAGATCTCAATGGTTTTCAAGTTATGACCCAGGGTCTATGTCCGCAAGGGTGGGGATGAACCCTGTGGCCGATGCTGGTTGGATGACTGTATCCGTCAGCTCATGCCCAGTAAGTGTATATAAGGTTTTTGGGTGGGGATCTCAAAATGTCCAAGTTATGACCCATGGGTTATGTCCCCATTAATGGGCCCAAGAGTTATGTCCCCAGAAATGGGATTAGATCCCAAACTTTAAAGGTTTTTCCCTATATAAGTCTATGTGAAAGATATGACCTACGGGGTGGGGCCAAACTTGACCGCATGGTAATTTGAACGTAACTTGAGAGAAGACCATAAGCTCATGGTATGTACAGAATATTAGACCTCTAGCTCAATGACCTGTAGTTTCAGAGAAGAAGATTTAACAAGAAAAGTCATAGTATACAATATATACTATGACGACGAGCGGCAATAAGAATGAAAATTGTAGAATATATTTGTTTTAAATCATTGCATTGGAATTACAGAATCATGTGTGGTTTGTTTATGCTTTTTATTTGAAACTAAACGTCCAATTTAAGTGCTTTTTATAACCAAGAAAGCGCTATATTCGCTATTTTTATATTACCGGTAAGCAAAGACTGGAGGAGCTGGAATGTATGTATATGTATTCTTTTGACTATAAATAATGTTTTAATGCACAATTATATAAAAACACACTTTGAATATGTATGAATAATTACAATTTACATACGGTAATAATATGATGACTATCAAATGTACATATTTTTAAGTTCATGCTGTACAAAAGCAACATTACTGATGTGAAAAAAAAATTGTATGTACAACTCAGTGTGTCAGGTCCCTGCCAAGACTTGAACTTGAATCTCTTTTCTCGAAAGAAAAGCGTGTTTCCTTACACTACAGAGATCGCCCAGACATCACAAAAAGAGTGTACAAAACTAAGCAAAATTAATAAAGATGTAAATCAAACAAGAGGCCCAAGAGGGCCTGTGGACGCTCTACTGGCTAATATGGCTCTTATGACATCAATGAAGCGAGTGACTATCGTCTTAAAGAGGCAAAATATAGCATTTTTAACTAAATCAAAAGCCATAACTCCGTCATTACTGGTCCGATCTGGCTGGTTTTCCAAGTTGGCCAGTAGAGATAATAAAAGGAAAAAAAATAATAATAAAAAAAAAGAAAAAAAGAAAAAAAAACACAAATAATAATAAAAAAGAAAAAAATAAAAAAATAAAAAAAAAATTAATCAAAAAAAGAAAAAACATATATATAAAAAAATATAAAATACAAGATGTGTTCGTAAAACACAATGCCCCCGTCAGTGCACTTATTCTACAGGCAAGGTTAAAGTTTTGTAACGGAGGTCACGGTGACCTTGACCTTTGACCTACTGACCTCAAAATGGGTGGGTCTTGTAGAAGTTGTCATGGGCAACCCGCATGTGAAGTTTGGTGATCCTAGGTGGAAGGGTTTGTGTTTTACAGGCAAGGTTAAAGTTATGTGACAGACAGAGAGACAGACAGACAGACCAAAAACAATATGGCCCCGATTCATCATCGATGATGCGGGGGCATAAAAAAAAAAAAAAAAAAAATAAATAAACAAGATGTGTTCGTAAAACACAATGCCCCCGTCAGTGCACTTATTCTACAGGCAAGGTTAAAGTTTTGTAACGGAGGTCACGGTGACCTTGACCTTTGACCTACTGACCTCAAAATGGGTGGGTCTTGTAGAAGTTGTCACGGGCAACCCGCATGTGAAGTTTGGTGATCCTAGGTGGAAGGGTTCTCGTTGTACAGGCAAGGTTAAAGTTTTGTAACAGAGGTCAAGGTGACCTTGACCTTTGACCTAGAAATGGGTGGGTCTTGTAGAAGTTGTCACGGGCAACCCGCATGTGAAGTTTGGTGATCCTAGGTGGAAGGGTTTCTGTTTTACAGGCAAGGTTAAAGTTTTGTGACAGACAGAGAGACAGACCAAAAACAATATGCCCCGATTCATCATCGATGATGCGGGGGCATAAAAATAAAGACATTTAAAACAAGCATTTATGTACAACTGTGACTCCCGCGGCGGGGCCAGACGTGACCCCAGGGTCACCATTTGAACAAAATTGGTAAAGGACCATAAGCTTAAAGCAACAGCAGAATATTAAACCTCTGGCTCTTGCAGTTTAAGAGAAGAATTTTGTTTAAGTTTTTCCCTATACATGTCTATGTAAAACAATTGACCCTTGGGGCGGGGCCAAATGTGACCCCAGGGTCACCATTTCAACAAACTTGGTAAAGAACCATAAGCTTATAATAAATGTAAAATATCAAAGCTCTGGCTCGTGTAGTTTCCGAGAAGAACATTTAAAAAAAAAAATCATATATAAGTCTATGTAAAACTGTGACCCTCGGGGCGGGGACAAATTTGACCCCAGGGTGTCACTGTCCTCATTTGTTTTTGGGTTTTTTAATTTATTGTTTTTGATCGATTTTGAATTGAATGTTGTTTAACGGGTCATCAACACAGTACAGGTTATTTAGAGCCGACCCCGAGAGAGGGGAAGGATACATAGAAATCCGGGGACCTGCCGTACTCTTATTATCGAATAGATTCCTATGGTTCTTTAACGTGCTCGGAGGATAGACCGATACAAGGGACCGCCTGGTTTACGTCCCCATCCACGAACGAGGCTAAGGAAAAGTGTCTTGCACAAGAACTCGATTTTGAACAGGCCCAAATGCCATTTGAAGCGGTCATTTCGGCCGGCGGCCGGTTCTTATTGAGAACCATGGAAGAGGTCTTTTATAGGCCTCTGTTATATAAGGTAAAAAAGCCCTGAACTTGTATCTTGTGTGCGATATTCACAAAATAAGCATCGCTGTCGTTCAAAATACAAATCATACCTTCACACAGACATTGATTCTGCATTCATGTTGTTGTGGGTTTGTAAAAAAGCAGAAATATTTTTTAAACGAAACAGATTTTAATGGTTATTTTCTAGTACGAAAACAAGTAGGAATATTATTAATTTATTTAGTTCACTTTTCATTCCGTACATTCAACATCCGTTAGGCCGCCTGTTTAAATGTACATTACATTGTCAGTGTATGAGGGACAAGTTTAACACGGTAATATTAGATATTGGTAGACCCTATGTAATTAAGATGTACATGATGCTCCTAGTGCAGTAATTACAAAAGGATGGATGTGACTAAAACGCAGACGCTTTCTGCAGACAAGTTAAACATATAGGGAAAACGCAGACAATATGATTATATAGTGTTATTGGAAAACGCAGACAATATGGCTATATAGTGTTTTGGATAGACACTGAGGTGTTAAGTGGCCATTGTAATAATTGTAATTAAAAGTTAAGTTATCAACATCTTGAATTCAAATTGTTATACAGTTAATACTGTTAATTTAAACTTGTTTATAATATTACTTAAATGAAATTAAATAAGTTACTGTAGTTTTATGTAACCTTATTTTATGAACTGATAATGATTAGTTTTTTTTATTTAATTTTTTCAGATCATTTGTTAAAATTATTAAATACTTTTAAAACATGAAAATAAAAGAAAACACTGACTTAAATGTATAAAATAAGGTTTATAATTTTCATGTTATAAATTGCCTCTGTTTCAGTAACGTTTAAAGCCTGGTAATAAATCGCCAACCTATGTAAAGAGAAGCAATCAACAACAAAGTACTTTTTATAAATTTAATTGATATTTTATCAAGATCATAACAGGAAAATTTAATAATCAAATACGCAAGTATATAACTAATATATTTTATAAATAACATCACAGATAATGAATAAAATATACACATATCAGAACATTTCATTATACAATATGAGTTCATTACATTACTGATGAGTAACACATGTGAACAGTCTAACATAGGCCACATGCAAAATCTTTGTCTGCTGTTGCTATGTCAGCTGGCGCATTGATACAGAATATATGAAACCATTCTTCACATTTACTGCATTGAACCATATTGTCCAGACATTCTGGTAAGTTACAAAGACAGAAATGTTCAATATTAATTTCTGTACTGTGCCTCTGTCTTCTCATACTTATGGTTTTATTTGTAAACGGAAACTCAGAAATTTCTTTTTTCTCGAAACGATTTAAAAGATGTGATCTTAACTTTGTCGAGTCAACAATCAAATCAAAACACATTTTTTTTCTTAAGCAATATGATGTCGCGAAAGCAATAGCAAACAGTCCACAGTCTACTGAGTTATTTTGTTTCAATAACAATTAGATCATCACGGTCTTTGAATGTAAGTCTTAAATCCATGTTCCATATCTCACTGACCTCATGTTTTGTCTCGTATGAATTATCTTCGCGTTGCAATTCTAAATCAATGAAATTTTCATCTTCTAAAATTGTTGAACAATTTCCTAATTTAGCAAATTTCTTATTTTCACGGTCATCAAAAGTTAATTTTCACTTTTTCTCTGTACTTACAGGAGTTTTTTGAGCATCAGAGTTTTGCTTCAAAATTGATCGGGGTGTTGAATTATTAAAAAGTAAAGTTTTCTTAGCCTTTTGATTGTTTTTTGAATTGATACCGGTATTGTTAATGGTTGGTGTATCAAACTCTTCACTTTGTACTGTTTTAATTGCAGAATCTGGAGCTGGTAATACAGTAGTGTCGCCATCATTATCTCCTTTTCAACAAACAATTGCAATAATAAAATTTAACTATGACTGTCATAGTTAACTTTTTTATTGCATTTGTTTGTTTCTTAAATGAAAATATACTTCTTTGCGCCATTTGTGTATTGAACATACATAACTTTTGAACATCCATAAATTAATAAAGTCCGTTACTCGACAGTACAAAAATAGTACATTTGTTTTATCTTAGTTCGATCTAATCAATCAGAAGCCGGTAGCAATCAATTAAACAGTTAATCCAATCAAGTCATAATAGTCTCAACCCGCAAAAAGCATCATAAACTTCAAAGATAATTGTTGAATTATTAACACAATTTACACAGGTCGTCAGGCAAGATGTCAATCACTGTTAGGCTCATTTGTTTATAGGTACATGTGTATTGGATTGAAGCAAACGCACAGGTGGTAAATTAGCTGCGTCAGAATGGGGTCAAATTATCACAATATAACTTTCATAAGCCATTATGCAATCATTTGTAATTGAGAAGGTGTTAACAACTGTACATAGAAATTTACATATTATTTACAATATACATAACATATAATATACATATTAATATCCAACCTTGGGGATGCTTTGTGAATTTCTGTACAGAGCTGTTTGATGCTGGTGACTATCTCTGCTGGTGTCATGGCTCCTATATCGTTGGCACCAACAACTAAAACAACCACCTGAAATTAAAAACACATATAACATAGTATTGTTTTCAATCCAATTTTAAAATACGATAATAATGCATTTATTTTGTACTTTTTCAAGCAACATTTCCACCATACCAGCATAAAGTTGAAATACAACAAAGTTAAAAAGCAGTAGCATTTAATGGCGTATCGCTAACATATAAGTTTGCGCTAATTGGATTAACACAATCATAAAACTACTGAAGTAGGTGCTGTTTATTATGTTGTATATTGTGTCAATCATCAAACTAAATGCCTGATGCGTGTGCCTGGTTAGCTCAATCTGTCATAAAAAGGATTATGTATCACACCATGGGGTCATTCATTGTGTACACACTTCAGCAATTAGTTAGCAGATAAGAATTAATCTAATTGAATTATGGTACCATCCGTTTACAATGGAATTAAAAGTATTTAAACTACATGATATTAAGTAATGTTCCATAGACATAGAAATTTCTTTATAATTGCTTTATTTAATTATTGTAATATTTACTGATCTAAATATATAAATGCACACAATTTATGAAAAAACAATAATATAAAAATGAAATTTAGTAACAAATCAATTCACAAGAAGAACTTAAATACATATGTATAGTAATTGATCAAATAGATAAATAATTGATAAATTGTCTTTGTACATATTGTTTTGTTTGTTTAGATATTGTAATTATTATGCGTTTCACATACCATAAAACCAACATTTTTCTATATAATTATTTTATTATCGAATTATTTTTCATAACATTTGGAGGATATCTTTATTTTAGTTAAAGTAATGTAATGATAAACATGTTTCTTCAATATAAGCAATATTTCGAAATTTTATGATTTCAATGGAAAAGCCGTATGAAAATTATTTTTTGCAATAATTTGATTATAGGAAAGTCAGTTTTAAAATTTCTTTCTAATATTGAATCACATAATAGTTTCCTAAAATACATTATTCGAAAAATATGTGAAATTTCAAATTAAATTGTCAGTCATTCCTATCAACAAGAACAAACATATATAAGCATATATAAATAAGCAAATACAATATCTACTTTTTCTTACCGAGAAATACGGGAATACATCAAAAAGGATGTTACAAAAATTAAATTGTCAGTCATTCCTATCAACAAGAACAAACATATATAAGCATATATAAATAAGCAAATACAATATCTACTTTTTCTTACCGAGAAATACGGGAATACATCAAAAAGGATATCTTCTTCCAAGAACTGAAATGTCTTGTATTCAGGATAAGAAAATACACTAAACTCATGTTTGTCCAAGTACTCAGACAAGTATTTTGCCTGGCTATGTCCTACAACTAGAGGCATTATTAAAAGTTATTTTCCAGTTCTAACACAAAAAATGAAGACAATTAAATAGATAGATAGATAGATAGATACTTTATTGACTTAAACTTTTACAGTTTCTCATCATTACATACATAATTTGTAATACATAATTATAATCACATGACAGGTTACACATACTTCTACACACTCACTTATAGTTCAATTTTCAATACTCCTTAATTAATCATAGCTCATATAAATCACACATTTTAATCAATAATCCAAGGATATCAAAAAACAAAAGGAATTATATATAAAATAACAATTTATGTGAGGATGTACTTGAATATATTTTAAGAAATAATATTTGGAATAGAACATCTGACAGTAAACGCCTCTGACAAATATTTACTTAAATTAAAAAGTTCTTTCTTCTTTGAAGATTGTAGAAGTGTTATAAATTTAAACATATTTGGCCTTTGTATGTAATATTTTCTGATATATTTCTTTCTAATATCATTATAAGCTGTACAAATTAAAACAAAGTGAAATTCGTCTTCAATATCAGTTGAATTACATATTTGACAAACTCTTTCATTTCTTTCAATCCTCTGTCTTGCATAACGACCTGTCTCAATTCTTAAGCTATGTGAAGATAAACGTAATTTAGTAAAAACACTTCGTAATCTTTTTGTACATAAAATATTCAGATAGTTTTCATATCCAAAATTATCTTTAACATGTCTATACAAACTTGATAATACTCTATTTTCTTGTAGATCAGCGTTCCATTTTTGAATAAAACAATCCACCAACCTCTGTTTAAAGCTAGATATAAAATGTTGATGGTTCACCCTTAAAGGATCATCCCATATATACATAAAGCCATACGTATTAAGCAGAGATTTTACATTGGATAACCAATTGTTTAAACCACTTTCACAATCAGATAATGAAGATTTATAAATAGATGATAAAATGATATTTTCTGTTTTAACTAATTTCAACCAATATCTAACTATTCTAGTATATCTTGTGATAAATAAAGGATAACGCGCCAATTCACCGTAAACACCAGCATTACTCGTGGTCAGTTTTACTCCTAGAATGTGTTTACAAAACTTGAGATGAATTCTCTCTATCTCTTTCGATTTTATGAAACCCCAGACTTCACAGCCGTAATTGAGTATTGATGAGACGAAAGCATCAAATAATTGAAGGGATGTTTTAGGTTTTAGTTCAGTTTTTCTTATGTTTGCAGTTAAAAGATTCATAGCTTTTAATGCTTTGCCGCACATAGCCTGTTGATTTAACGTATACGACCCTGTGTAGTTAAATACAACTCCAAGATAATTAAAATCATCTGAAACCTCTAATAATGCTCCGTTAAAAGAAAAGTTTTCATCAACGGTTACTCTACCTCTTTTACGAAAAACTATAACCTTTGTTTTTTCAGTATTTACTTCCAGACCCCAAGTTTCACAATATTCATATAGACGATTTAAGCTCATTTGCAGATCTTGCGGAGTATTACCTATTAACACCATATCATCAGCAAAAAGCAGTAAAATTAAAGAAATGTCATCTAATGATAAACCACTCTCTATTCTATTTTGCAAATATAACTCTAAATCTTCAATAAACAATGCAAACAAGATCGGAGACATTATCTCCCCTTGCTTCAAACCGACTGAAATCTCGAAAAAATCCGAGAAAGAACCACAGTATTTTATGCATGATTTGACAGTGTTATACATAGAACGAATTATTCTTAGCATTTTCCCGTTAATACCAAATTTATATAACTTTAACCACATTGCATTTCTATAGATGGAATCAAACGCTTTTTTAAGGTCTATAAAAGCACAATAAAGCCGTTTTTTATTGTTTAGAATTTTTTCGATTATACTATGAAGTGCGAAAATTGCATCTACCGTTGATCTGCCTTTCATAAAGCCAAATTGTGCGTCCGATACAGTATTATTAATCTCACACCATTTATTAATCCGGGTGTTCAAAATACTTGTAAAAAGTTTTCCCATACAACTTACTAGAGTTATTCCCCTGTAGTTACTAACCATGTCTTTATCACCTCGCTTGTGCAAGGGGATTATAAAACCTTCAGTCCATTCATCCGGAAAATATCCTGAATCAAATATTACGTTAAAAATGTCAGTTATATGTCCAGATAAAATATCGCAAGTTGAGATAAAGTATTCATTTAAAATATTATCTCCAGAAACTTTGTTTTTGTTTAAGGCACGAATTGCATATTCAACTTCGCTTACAGTAATCTGTTTATCGAGTTCTTCAAATATTGCATCGCCATCATTAAAATTATGATTATTATTAAACTCTTCAGCTTCTTCAGAAACCGACACTTTTATATCCTTAAACATATTTATAAAGTATGAACTAAATTCATTCATGGAAATATCAGGATTGTTGCGTTTTCTTTTAATAAATAGTTTCCAAAACTCACGTGGTTTAGAATGGCGCATTTTTTCTAATTCTTTCATTTGTTTAAATTTGTACGATCGTTTCTTTTTCTGAATTAATTTCTTGTAAATCAATTTAGTATTAGCCAGTAACACCCTATTTTCGCCCGACTTGTTTCTGTTAAAGTTGAATAATGCCTCTTTGTAACGTGTTTTAGCAAGAACACATTCATCATCGAACCATTTATTAGTATCGCTGTTGTGTACTTGATAAAACGGCCTCAAGGTCTTTCGTTTTTTAAAGAGCGGATCCGCAACATCACGTATTGTATTTGTAAATTGTATTATAAGGTTATTTATACTATTCATATCATCTTTGATTACATTATCAAGATAATTATTGAAAAGTGGCAATTTGCTTATTATACCGCTACGAAATATTTCTTTGTATGTATTGTCCCACTTCGTATTTTCAAGATTTATTATGTTACTTTTACAGTTATGGCTATTACCCTTAATAACAAAAGATAACGGTGCATGGTCACTGAATTCATTGAAGTCTCCTATTTGAAAATCACTCACCATCGAAAAATCACATTCTTTCAATAACAGATAATCTATCACGCTACACCCGTTTCTATTCACATACGTTGCAGAACCCACGCTGTAATCACACCCTAACCTACCATTGGCTATTCTACATGACGTAGCCTTACAAAGATCAAGTAGTTTGGTTCCCTGTGCATTTATTGCCGAGTCCTGTGACACTCTAATTAAAGGATTGTCTGGTATATAGTCACTATAATCGATATCATTAACAGTTCGATCAAAGATAATATAATCGTTTCTATTAGCTACCCTTGCATTGCAATCACCAACAATGAAAGTACTACCTAATGAATCAAAGTATGATATGTCCTCCTGTAATAATTGAAAAAGATCAGCATTAACAATGTTAACTGCTGGCGAGTCATCGCCCCACAAATATACACCACACAAGAAAATGTCGTCTGTGTTACCGAAAAAGTATTTATCTAGTTTAAGCCAGATTATCGTGTCATGATGATTTTTCACAATAGTGATACCTTTTTTGAGTGATTTTTTAAAATATAATACAATACCTCCGCTATTTCTTCTAGCCCTGCGGTGTCTAAATTTACGGTAAAAATTATAATTACAGTAACCAGGTAATTCAATATCGCTGTCCTTACTTGTCCATGTTTCTGATAAAAATATAATATCGTGTTTTGTCAAAATATCCACAAAGTTCGACTGTTCTTTTTTACGGTCCGTTAATCCATTGCAATTCCAATACACAACACTTAGTCCATCCTCTGCGTGCTCCTAGTCCAATTTCACTGGTTTTCCATCAATATATAAAGTGTCATAGCTAATCCATGCTCTTCTGCCTTCCCTTTTAGCGTCCTTCATTTGTGGTGTCAATCTGCGACGCTTCGCGACGACTTCCGGCGGAAATTGTTCGTGCATAAAAAAGTTGGTGCCTTCAAGTTTTATTCTTAGCCTGCGTACCATTTCCCTCTCAGGAAACAGGTTGAACTTCGCGACGATTTTTCGCGTCGAACCGGGAACCGGTGCACCGATCCTGTGTACCCTCTCGAGTTTTAGGTTATCCACCACTTCTCGTGCAATTTGAAGCTTTTCATGCAGAAATTGTCTAAATTTAGATTCGGTTTCCTCGGCTTTTTCGAATTGGGATTCTGGAATGTTTCCAATTATCAAATTATTTCGCATTGATTGCGACTGCAAATATATAATAGAGTCTTTCAGTTTATGATTTTCGTGCTCCATTTGCGTCATTTTATCTTGCTCCATGCCTATAGCGTATTCGGCTGAATCGACTCTATCTTCTGTTTTATTTAGCCTTTCACTTGTTTTTTAGCTCTACTGGCCAAGGGCCAGCAGAGCTTATGGGATGGTGTGTTGTCCGTCTTCCGTCGTCCGTCGTCCGTCCGTCCGTCCGTCCGTCCGTTAACTTTTGCTTGTGTACACTCTAGAGACCACATTTCTGATGCAATCATCATGAAACTTTGTCAGAATGTTTGTCTCAATGAAATCTCGGTCAAGTTCGAAAATGGGTCATGTGGGGTCAAAAACTAGGTCACTAGGTCAAATATTGGAAAAACCTTGTGTACACTCTAAAGGCCATATTTTTGATGCGAGCTTGATGCAACTTTGTCAGAATGTTTGTCTTAATTATATCTTGGTCAAGTTTGAAAATGGGTCACATGGGGTTAAAAACTAGGTCACTAGGTCAAATACTTGAAAAACCTTGTGTACACTCTAGAAGCCGTATTTCTGACCCAATCTTGATGAAACTTTGTCAAAATGTTTGTCTTAATTATATTTTGGTCAAGTTCAAAAATGGGTCACATGGTGTTAAAAACTAGGTCACTAGGTCAAACTTTGGAAAAACCGTGTGTACACTCTAGAGGCCATATTTTTGACCCGATCTTGATGAAACTTTGTCAGAATGTTTGTCTCAATGAAATCTCGGTCAAGTTCAAAATGGGTCATGTGGGGTCAAAAACTAGGTCACTAGGTCAAATACTTGAAAAAACTTGTGTACACTCTAGAGGTCATATTTGTTACCCAATCTTGATGAAATTTTGTCAAATTGTTTATCTTAATTATATCTTGATCAAGTTCGGAAATGGGTCACATGAAGTTAAAAACTAGGTCACTAGGTCAAATATTGGAAAAACCTTGTGTACACGAGGCCATATTTTTGACCCGAGCTTGATGCAACTTTGTCAGAATGTTTATCTTAATTGTTTGTCTCAATGAAATCTCGGTCAAGTTCGAAAATGGGTCATGTGGGGTCAAAAACTAGGTCACTAGGTCAAATATTGGAAAAACCTTGTGTACACTCTAGAGGCCATATTTTTGACCCGAGCTTGATGCAACTTTGTCAGAATGTTTGTCTTAATTATATCTTGGTCAAGTTTGAAAATGGGTCACATGGGGTTAAAAACTAGGTCACTATGTCAAATACTTGAAAAACCTTGTGTACACTCTAGAAGCCGTATTTCTGACCCAATCTTGATGAAACTTTGTCAAAATGTTTGTCTTAATTATATCTTGGTCAAGTTCAAAAATGGGTCACATGGTATTAAAAACTAGGTCACTAGGTCAAACTTTGGAAAAACCGTGTGTACACTCTAGAGGCCATATTTTTGACCCGATCTTGATGAAACTTTGTCAGAATGTTTGTCTCAATGAAATCTCGGTCAAGTTCAAAAATGGGTCATGTGGGTTTAAAAACTAGGTCACTAGGTCAAATACTTGAAAAAACTTGTGTACACTCTAGAGGTCATATTTGTTACCCAATCTTGATGAAATTTTGTCAAATTGTTTATCTTAATTATATCTTGATCAAGTTCGAAAATGGGTCACATGAAGTTAAAAACTAGGTCACTAGGTCAAATATTGGAATAACCTTGTGTACACTCTAGAGGCCATATTTTTGACCCGAGCTTGATGCAACTTTGTCAGAATGTTTGTCTTAATTATATCTTGGTCAAGTTTGAAAATGGGTCACATGGGGTTAAAAACTAGGTCACTAGGTCAAATATTGGAAAAACCTTGTGTACACTCTAGAAGCCGTATTTCTGACCCAATCTTGATGAAACTTGGTCAAAATGTTTGTCTTAATTATATCTCGGTCAAGTTCAAAAATGGGTCACATGGTGTTAAAAACTAGGTCACTATGTCAAACTTTGGAAAAAACGTGTGTACACTCTAGAGGCCATATTTTTGACCCGATCTTGATGCAATTTTGTCAGAATATTTGTCTCAATTATAGCTTGCTAAAGTTCGAAAATGGGTCACACAGGGTCAAAAACTAGGTCACTAGGTCAAATACTTGAAAAACCTTGTGTAAACTCTAGAGACCATATTTCTGACCCGATCTTGATGAAACTTTGTCGAAATGTTGTCTTAATTATATTTTGGTCAAGTTCGAAAATGGGTCCCATGGGGTCAAAAACTAGGTCACTAGGTCAAATACTTGAAAAACCTTGTGTACACTCTAGACGCCATATTTTTGACCAGATCTTGATGAAACTTTCTCGGATTGTTTATCTGAATTATATCTTGATCAAGTTTCGAAATGGATCACATGGGATCAAAAAACTATGTCACTAGGTCAATATTGGAATTTGCTTGTGGGCACTCCAGAGGCCACAATTTTGAACTGATCATGACCAGCCCTTAAAACCTGCCCTTGATCGATTATAATGGAAAATTGATTGAATAATACCAACATTGCCGATAATCCTCTTGGGTTACAATTCCTAGCTAGCCTTAGCACAATACCTGCACTGAACTCAGGTGAGCGATTCAGGGCCATTATGGCCCTCTTGTTTCATAGTTATGGCCCTTTGAAGGTTTTAATAGAGAAACCAGATTAGTCTGTTCTGAACTCCTTACTGGATTTCAACGAATCTTGATGGGGATGATCAGTACCAAGCCTAGTTGCACCTTTTATTGCCGTGTTCTGGTTGAATGAATTTTGGCAGAGTTATGGCCCCTTAAAAGTTTTAATACACTAACTTTGTACAGACTAGTTCTCCTGAACCTCTGGCTGGATTTCAATGAAACTTGTCAGGGACAATCAGTACCAAGCCTAGTTGCCTATGTCATCACCATGTTCTGGTTGAACGATATTTCAAAGAGTTATGGCCCCTTGTGCATAAACTTTATCTTTAGCCAGTAGAGCGTCCACAGGCCCTCTTGGGCCTCTTGTTTATTCATGTCCTCGATGTGCACCCACATTTTTTTCATTTCTCTATCAAAATTATCTACTTTTTTTTCAAGTGATTCAAGTGTTAATAATCGTTTGTCCATATCACTGATTTTGGACGAGATTGTTGACAGACAAGCCATGATGTCGGCATTCGTCGGGTTTGCGCTTTGAAGCGGCGTACCAGAGGTGGTATCCGCATTGATCTTGTCTTCCATTGCAATGGAAGGATACGTGGTACGTATAGGCGACTGAGGACTATTAACACTGGAGTTTGTTAGACCGGAAAAAGTCACGGGGGTAGAGCATACTGGTATAAAGTTAGTATTTAATTTTGAAGGAGTACCTTGATCAAACAACACTGCATTTGACTGACTTAAAGCGTCACTAACACTCACCCCTTCCGGCGATTGTCCATGTTTGGCGGTCTTATTCAAATTACCACTCAGATCGCTATCACTTTCACTATTTTTCTTTCTTTTTGAACGTTTGTTCTTGGCCATAAATCCAAATTTTCGATTCGGTTAGACAATAATCCACATCCACACACACGTTTAATCCAAATAAACAGATTTGTAGCCACTTTTATGGAAATTTTAATGAAAATTTTGCAGAGCGCAAAAATACTCGACTATCGTTCACACCTGTCACGTGTTAAATATTTAACATAGATTTCTCATCAATTTCACAAGAATAATTATTAAAAGACACTGAATGGCATAGAACACTTGTTTAATAAGAAGATTTGGGTTGAATATTAAGATTTACGGCCAAACGTTTGCTTTTAATAAAGTTGACTCCTGTAATTATCATGTGATTGTCACATATAATCTGTACCTTCAAAGTAATTATAATGTCCTTGTCACACATAATCTGTACCTTCAAAGTATAGTTTTTTTAATTACTTTCACACTTACTCTTGCATTAACCTTTTATCAAACAAATTTATGTAATTAAAGGAATCAACTGAACTTTAATACAATTTAATTAGTAAATTACACTTAAAGCAAACTGTGGTGCATTTTCAGCTTCAAAGTCAGAAAAATTTAAAAAAAATGTTTAAAAAATCAACTACTTTTTAAATCAATTGATCAAATTATAAATAAAACATCATCCATCAGACAACATATAAAATGTATAAATTAAAAAAAATCAAGACTAACATTTGTTACTGTATATAACTTATCTAACTTATTGCCTTTTTGTCTTTGTTGTCTGCGTTTTCCAATAACACTATATAATCATATTGTCTGCGTTTTCCCTATATGTTTAACTTGTCTGCAGAAAGCGTCTGCGTTTTAGCCATACCCCAAAAGGATAGGCAGATAAAAAAATGCATTAGGTCGAACACTTTTTTCTACTTAGACTACTTCAAATAAAAATAGAAATATGCATTAGGAAGTTTTTTCCTACTTTCACTTTCGTTATAGACAGCATGTAGATAAATCAGCAAGCTCATTTTTCTGTGTTGGAAATTGTTAGCATGGTATATGCCTAAATTTGACTGGTAGGTTCGTTTTTCTGTTAATAACTTTTTGAGATGTCAATTCTTCGAATAATTATCGAAAATTAGCCAAGGTCGAAGCAGATCTTGGATATATAATGGCAAACATGTTTCAAAACAAAAACACACCATTCCGTCATTGATCTCGGATTCATTCAGAACAAACACGGCATTCTGAAATAAAAGCATAAGCATTATGACATGCGTCGATAGTCTCTTTGCCCATCAAACAATGCCGTCAATTTGCCATAATCGTTTAATTGCCCTACTTGTTTACAAATTGGTTCGATCGACTCGCCATTGTTTCACTTTAACATGTGGTAATGAACGAGAGTTGTTTTATTGGCTGATAAAAATACATTGGTTATTTGATTGGATAATACAGTACTAGGTCAAGTATTGCGTCATGATTTTTAATTCTTGAAGAAAAGATTACCTTGGGTCAATACGACGCACCGACCGAAATACAAAGAGACAACACCATTTCAGTAACTGATTTACACATTGATGTGTATTTCACACTAATCTGGTGCGTGACTTACTTCCTGCATAGAGGGGCTCGTTACGGGTGTATATTTCACACAGTATACAAATTATAAACACTGCTCGTCTTTATTTGAAGATTGGCACCCCAAACCTCCCTCGGCCAATCAAATTCTGATAAACTGTCAAGTGGGAGGGATTAAACAATCACGAACAACACAGGTGAGTTTTACGACACATCAGTAATGCTCTCGACGAAAACAACGGGTGGTTAATTCCTACACAATTATCGGCAAACTACACAGTGAAGGCAAATTTCCCTCGATTTTTTATCTAATGCTGAAACGTCCATCGGGCAAGTGACGGACAGCCAGATTTACGAAGGTCACCCAAAATCCACTTGTCCGGGCGTCGGGCAGCCATATTTCCGGAGCCCTGGTACTGATTGTTCCCACCAAGGTTCTTTGAAATCCGGCAAGAACTTCATTAGCACCTATGCATTATTTTGTAACCTCAACACATGATTATAGTTTGCAAGAATGGTTTTATAGTGGAATTTGGCACTTGCGTTACTTTAACAGGGCTAAAACTCATTCAACCAGTATACAGTTAGCTTGATAGTGATAATCCAGTTTCCCACCAAAACAACCACAGTACTCCAAACATATAGTTTTACATTGATTAGAAGCAGAAACCAGACAGAATGTATCTAGGCTCGCGTTAACCATTCGTCAAATCGCCATAGGCGAAAAGAAACCCGAACTGGCGAATGAAAATCGTAAGAAATACATATCAAATTCGCCAGACATCGGCCGTCTGGTGAATCCAAATTTCCGACAGATTTTGTCTACAATCTCGGAAAATCCCGAATTCTAATACACAAAGTCTTTCACTGTCTATAAGCCACTACCCCGCTGGGTGTTGTTAGCTAATTAGCGACAATCAATTATCTGGACTGATAAACTAATTATCGCAGTGTTTATTGAAGACCGCAGTCAAATTGTCGATGTGCGATAGACTCCGCCCACTGTTCCGACTCTTGCTGTCAATCAACTGGTTTGAGACCCCGTAACAAGAGCCTGTATTTTTATATTTTCTTAATATATGCATGCATTCATTATGTCCTTTCTTAAATTTCAGTCGACAATTTTTAACAAGAGGTCAATGACCTTGAAGCTCTACTGATTGATTTTGATTTCAGGAAGTAGTCGCTACAAACTGGTTTTTTGAAAATCTATTTATAGCTGTGGTGGCCATCTTGAATTTCCGGCCGACCTGAAATTTTGCTAGGATCAATAAGACATCAAGAGCAACATTCCTGTGAAGTTTCATGAAAATCCGTCAAGTAGTTTCAGAGGAGTAGTCGCTACAAGTTTTCATTATATAACTCTATGTAAACAAAGATGGCCACTGACAGCCATGTTTAACATTGAATCAAAATAATGTTCGACTCGGATAACCATCATGTCATGCTGATCATTTTAGAAAAAGTCCCATATCAATATCTCTTATAGTTTTCAAGAAGTAGTCGCTACAAACTTATTTTTTAAAAATCTATTTTTAGCCATGGTGGCCATCTTGAATTTCCGGCCGACCTGAAATTTTGCTACGATCAATTAGACATCAAGAGCAACATTCGTGTGAAGTTTCATGAAAATCCGTCAAGTAGTTTCAGAGGAGTAGTCGCTACAAGTTATCATTATATAACTCTTATGTAAACATACATGGCCACTGGCAGCCATGTTTAACGTCGAATCAAAATAATGTTCGACTTGAATAACCATCATGTCATGCTGATCATTTTAGAAAAAGTCCCATATCAATATCACTTATAGTTTTCAAGAAGTAGTCGCTACAAACTTGTATTTTGAAAATCTATTTTTAGCCATGGCGGCCATCTTGAATATCCGGCCGACCTGAAATTTTGCAAGGATCAATTAGACATCAAGAGCAACATTCGTGTGAAGTTTCATGAAAATCCGTCAAGTATTTTCAGAGAAGTAGTCGCTACAAGTTATCATGATATAACTCTATGTAAACAAAGATGGCCACTGGCAGCCACGTTTAACGTCGAATCAAAATAATGTTCGACTCGGATAACCATCATGTCATGCTGATAATTTTAGAAAAAGTCCCATATCAATATCTCTTATAGTTTTCAAGAAATAGTCGCTACAAACTTATTTTTTAAAAATCTATTTTTAGCCGTGGCGGCCATCTTGAATTTCCGGCCAACCTGAAATTTTGCTAGGATCAATAAGACATCAAGAGCAACATTCCTGTGAAGGATCATGAAAATCCGTCAAGTAGTTTCAGAGAAGTAGTCGCTACAAGTTTTCATTATATAACTCTATGTAAACAAAGATGGCCACTGGCAGCCATGTTTAACGTCGAATCAAAACGATTTTCGACAAGGACCAACATCATGTCATGCTGATCATTTTAGAAAAAGTCCCATATCAATATCACTTATAGTTTTCAAGAAGTAGTCGCTACAAACTTATTTTTTAAAAATCTATTTTTAGCCGTGGCGGCCATCTTGAATTTCCGGCCAACCTGAAATTTTGCTAGGATCAATAAGACATCAAGAGCAACATTCCTGTGAAGTTTCATGAAAATCCGTCAAGTAGTTTCAGAGGAGTAGTCGCTAAAAGTTTTCATTATATAACTCTATGTAAACAAAGATGGCCGCTGGCAGCCATGTTTAACGTCGAATCAAAACGATTTTCGACAAGGACCAACATCATGTCATGCTGATCATTTTAGAAAAAGTCCCATAGCAATATCCCTTAGAGTTTTCAAGAAGTAGTCGCTACAAACTTGTTTTTTAAAAACCTATTTTTAGATTTGGCGGCCATCTTGGATTTCACATCTACATGAATTTTTGCTAGGATCAACTAGACTTCATGGGCAATATTTCTGTAAAGTTTCATGAAAATCTATTCAGTAGTTTCAGAGGAGTAGTCGCTACAAAAAAAAAGTTAACGGACGGACGGACAGACGGCCGGACGCCGGACGCCGCACCACGGCATAAGCTCTGCTGATCTCTGATCAGTAGAGCTAAAAATTAAAATAGCATTAAAGTAAATACAATTTTTAAAACTTTTTGGATATTTTACGGCTCCACTATTATAAGTAATTGTAAGCACTAAAGCAGAATGCATATGATGTGGACATATTGATACCATATACATGTAGGTTAATAACGCATACTTTTTTAACTAACTGTTGATGTGTACGCAAACGCAGTTTTAGCGCCTCCAATTCGTTAAAAAATATCTCGGCAAAAGTCTGGCTAAAGGAATTTTTAGGGCTTTAGCCAGATTTGGCTAAAGGGTTTAAAATCCTAGCGCTAGCCTAGTGTATGTTTAAATCTAGAATCTATGTAATTTTTTATGTAACCAGTCCAACTTGTCTGCCATTTACACTTTCAGCAGGCCACATCTATTATTTCTCTAATTCTAATACACCCGCACTATATAGCCTAGTTTAAAATATCTCGTTATATTGAACGATATATCACTGTAATTTGTGCAACGTTAGGAGAATAAGCATTGTGCATTGTAACGTATGCAACATTAGGAGAGCAAGCAAAGCAATGCGAAAGATTTCAGATGTGTGCGTTATTTTCACATTTTAGGGGTATTAGAATAGAAATAGAACATCGTATACGGTGAATTATCTATAATATATCACGGTTTGTCGTTCAATTGTAAACAATAATTTCACTCGCTCTTCGGGCTCCAGAAATTATTGTTTACAATTGAACTCCAATCCACGATATATTAAACGATAATTCACAGTAAATGATGTTCTATTTCTGAAATAAAAACATTCTAGACCATTCTTATAACAACATAGCGTCACACTATCAGCTGATATAAAGCATAAAAATACAGTTCTGCATCTAGTTTCATTGCATAGGCACATAATTGAATTGAATTGGATTTTATAGTTGCACCAACAGCTAAGGTCATACGGCGACTTAACAGCTTCCACTGGTGGAGGAAGACCCCAGGTGTCCCTCCGGGCAATTTTCGTGCACGGGCGGGCACCTGGGTAGAACCACCGATGTTCCGCAAGCCAGCTGGATAGCCTCCTCACATAAAGATTCCTAGGCCCCTGAGGGATCGAACCTACAGCGGTGAGGGGCAAGTGATTGCAAGTCAGAGACTCTAACCACTGGCCACGGACGCCCCACGCATAGGCACATAAACTAGACTTTAACACATAGTAAAATGATAAACTTTCGCATATAACTTACAATAAATGGGTTATACTAAGACGACACACTGCGTTGAATTGCTGAAAAAAAAAAACCTGGCACCTATCACAGATACCAGTTTAAAAAAAAAAAAAGTCTTATATTCTATTAAATACTATTCTATTAAACAGTATTTAATAGAATATAAGAGTTTTTTGTTGTTTTTTTTAAACCGGTATCTGTGGCACCTATGCACAAAATATGGCGGGAAAATTACCTTCCAGGTTTTACTTTACTCACCAAATACAAACAATGCAAAACAGAAACGTCACTGTCATGTTTGTAAACGTACTGCCGTCTCATTTCTAACCATGCAGATTGTACAACAAATCAGTTTTGTCAACACGCACAGTAAAACTTGTTTTAACTAGTATAGGCCTATAGATCATGCTCTGCAATCACAAAACAATAACAAACAATTCATCAAACTTGGTAGTATAGGCGTTGGCGATCATTTTAAGAAACTGGCAATATCTGCCTGGCGTTTCTGGAGAGGAAGATTTTTAATGTTTTCAACCATATATGGTTATAGCAGCCATGTCAAATGTCGCGCTCACCTAATTTTAACAAATCTAAAAAGCATTCATCCGAGGAACATCCTTGTGAAGATTGGCCAAACCTACTTTTAACAGAGGTTTCTGAGGAGGCCGTTTGAAGCAGAACTTTACGACACCGACAACGAGTGTTCCCTAAAAGGTACATTTCACAGCGACAGAGGAAAGTGTTGTCTTTGGTTTTTGTTATTTACTTTGTTGTGACGCAAAAGGGGGAATGGGGAATATACTACTTCAAGGGTAAAGGGGTCGAATTGCGGCAAATATCTCCGGTAAAAGAGAGCAAGAATGGAATGAGCAGAACAACATTTCCTTACTGTTTTTCTGAAGACACTAACTTGCAATTGTACATGTCCTTTCTCGAAAGCGGCTAAGATAGCTCTGCGAAATGTCCTGCTCGATTACAGTGTAAGTGCACTGTGAAGTGTGTCAACGCCACAGTTATTGGATGTTTTACTGCACTTGCCAATTTCCATGAAAAATACCATGAATTCCTTAATGTAACAGTATCACTTATGTTCCAGATTTATACTAACCAAACACCACAAACAATAATTTATCACAAATTACCAAAGTGTGAAATACTAACCTGGCAAATGCCTTCAGCCACTGCAGCTGCCTGTGAACGCCTCAAGCGGGACACACAACAATGCAAGATATGTTTACACTGGAAATAAGAAAACAAGAGGTCAATGACCTTGAAGCTCTACTGATAGATTTTTGATAGCTAGGTCAACATTCCCGTGAAGTTTCATGAAAATCGTGGCGGCCATCTTGAATTTCCGGCCGACCTAAAATTTTGCTAGGATCAATTAGACATCAAGAGCAACATTCCTGTGAAGTTTCATGAAAATCCGTCAAGTAGTTGCTACAAGTTTTCATTGTATAACTCTATGTAAACAAAGATGGCTGCTGGCGGCCATGTTTAATGTCAAATCAAAATAATTTTTGACAAGGATCAACATCATGTCATACTGATCATTTTAGAAAAAGTCCCATATCAATATCACTTATAGTTTTAAAGAAGTAGTCGCTACAAACTTGTTTTTTGAAAATCTATTTTTAGCCGGGGCGGCCATCTTGAATTTCCGGCCGACCTGAAATTTTGCTAGGATCAATAAGACATCAAGAGCAACATTCCTGTGAAGTTTCTTAAAAATCCGTCAAGTAGTTTCAGAGGAGTAGTCGCTACAAGTTTTCATTATATAACTGTATGTAAACAAAGATGGCCACTGGCAGCCATGTTTAACGTCGAATCAAAATAATGTTTGACTCATATAATCATCATGTCATGCTGATCATTTTAGAAAAAGTCCCATCTCTTACAGTTTTCAAGAAGTAGTCGCTAAAAATTTATTTATTTTAAATCTATTTTTAGCCATGGCGGCCTTCTTGAATTTCCGGCCAGTCTGAAATTTTGCTAGGATCAATTAGACATCAAGAGCAACATTTCTGTGAAGTTTCATGAACATCCGTCAAGTAGTTTCAGAGGAGTAGTCGCTACAAGTTTTTACTATATAACTCTATGTAAACAAAGATGGCCACTGGCAGCCATTTTTTAACGTCGAATCAAAATAATGTTTGACTAGGATCAACATCATGTCATGCTGATCATTTTAGAAAAAGTCCCATATCAATATCACTTATAGTTTTCAAGAAGTAGTCGCAACAAACTTATTTTTTAAAAATCTATTTTTAGCTGTGGCGGCCATCTTGAATTTCTGGTCGTCCTGAAATTTTGCTAGGATCAATTAGACATCAACAGCAACATTCCTGTAAAGATTCATGAAAATCCGCCAAGTAGTTTCAGAGGAGTAGTCGCTACAAGTTTTTACTATATAACTCTATGTAAACAAAGATGGCCACTGGCAGCCATGTTTAACGTCGAATCAAAACGATTTTTGACAAGGACCAACATCATGTCATGCTGATCATTTTAGAAAAAGTCCCATATCAATATCACTTATAGTTTTCAAGAAGTAGTCGCTACAAACTTGTATTTTAAAATTCTATTTTTAGCTTTGATGGCCATCTTGGATTTCACATCATCATGAATTTTTGCTAGGATCAACTAGATTTCATGGGCAACATTTCTGTAAAGTTTCATGAATATCAATCCAGTAGTTTCAGAGGAGAAGTCGCTACAAATAAAAGTTAACGGACAGACAGACAGACGGACAGACGGACGCCGCACCACGGCATAAGCTCCGCTGATCTCTGATCAGTTGAGCTAAAAAAACACCATGTAAACAGGTGTACAAGACATAATGGGAGGAAGTTTAACATGGCAACACTATATGTTTTTGTTAGGCATAAATCCACTGACTTGTACCTTAACCATAGAATAGAACAGAATTACTGTGAAAGTGAGGATACTAAATGCGTGTTTGTATGCCTCTTACGCCAATTGCACCACATGTAAGGTTATATATCATGTTGTTTCCCTCTTCACCCTTTTGCAAATGATACTAATACGCACTCAGACAAAAGCAGTCACATTACAGTGAACATGGTTGTATAGTGTTTCATTACCCTCACCTAAAAGAAAACAGTTCCCATCTTCATCTCTTTAAATAAAGTTCCACTGAAGAAAAACTTGTGTACGGAACACAGATGCGTCGGGCAACAATGAGGGAAAGCTGTGGGATTACTTGGTAATTTTTGATGTGGAATCAATATGCATATCTAAACTTCATTGGTAGGCATCCTGAATGGTTAAAACAAAGAAACGGCTGAAGACTGTGTGAGAAGATTCGCACACAACTAGGACTACCAGTTTTTACAAAACCACAGCCTTAGCTCCACCGATACAAGGTCTACTTTATCCCATAATCGATATGCACATATTGACCTGACAGTCATGGATCGTGTAAGTTAAAATATATGTATCTCCATTGCTTACCACTTGCAAGTGAGAGATGATGTAGGGAAAGTCATAATGCCAAAATAAAACATCACAGGTTACTCCAGTGTAAAATACTAACCTGGGAGGTCTTCACTCACTGCTGGTTTTTTTCAACACCTGTAGCAGGACTCACACCAATGCAGGGTACGTGTACACTGAAAATACAATCCAAAACATCCTGTGAAAAAGGGCACGGGGAATAAAGTTTGCTAAACCTTGGAAGGAAAACACATGGTAACAGTATCTGTTTTGTAAAATGTACCAATAATTCGAAGACTTGTGAAGATTGAAAAGCGCACGGTCTATTCAGCATGAACCACACAATGTCAAATTAGGGTATATTTCAATAACAACCACAAAGGAAAATGAGCCAGACAAAGCGACTTCACATCTTGTGTGCCTCCACCATGGGCAATTGTAGGTGTTAATACATGAATGTCCATATAAGCCTCTACCATAGACAAATGAAGGTATTAATATATGAATGGCCATATAGGCAAGGGTTTTGAAATTTAACTTTACACATTTCAGTCGTCCCCAGTCACATTTACATGTAAAATTGATACAAAATACAAGATCTCTCTTGAAAGTGACATTACATTCACATCACATGCATTCCACACAATGAAAACAAGATGTGTTTTCTTTGACATTTCAATATGCTCACCAACGTCTTGACATTTTTTTCAGTCATAAGTTTTAAGCATGTAAAATTCATTTCTTTTGTATATGACTTTTGCCCTACATACGCATAACCGCCACTGGATTACTTTATATTTCAGTAAATTTATAAAACATTTTGTAACATATTATTGGTTTGTATAAACACAAAGTTCGTAGCTTAATAAGTGCAACCGTATGCTTTTATTTACCACCATCTAACCATCTAAACATAACGCTTTCTCTTCTTCATGTCTTCCAAGTACTTTTTATTTCCAAATAATAAAATGGGTATTCTGCGTATTCTTGCCGCAAGCTAATCAAGAGGTTGGCGACAAACTGTTTAATACATTATATCAGTCAACTTGTCACAAATATTGCCCAATATATGGGGTCTGACACGAGTATGTATATAGAAATTATACATACCTGTCAAAATTAGAAGATAGTGCCCAGTCCTCCCCGACAATATAACACACAGGAAGACGGTACTATTGCTTACACCGCCCATTGCCTTTACCGGCATGCCATGCGCAAAAAAAACACTCAGATCACTCTTC
>JAWPHD010012249.1:0-77276 GCA_037043455.1 Cyrtodaria siliqua
ATAACTCCTAAAAAGGGTTGATGGATTTAAATAATATTTGGTACACGGGTATAACACCATAAAATACAAGTCAAGTTCGACAAACAATAGCATGTGTAACCGTATAATAAAGCATGTGTAGCTGTATTATAATATAACCTATTGTCATATAATATATCCTATTGTCAATATACTCTGACATCAACAATAGGGCGGAGATATCTAAGTACTGGCGACATGTTAATTCAACTGCACTGCGCTAGAACTGCTCGAAATGTCTGTTTATATAGTGCTCAAACTCTGCTCCACCAAAACAGTCCAAATTTCAAATTTGCATAACACAGTCCAATGAGAATAGTCTACATCATCATAATTGAATTTGCATAAAATAATTTGCATATACATTGTAAACATGTTTACATCTATTCTAATTTTAGCTGTTATTCAAGGCCAGAGAACAGTCTACATCATCATAAATGAATTTGCATAAAATAATTTCATATACATGGTAAACATGTTTACATCTACTCCAGGCCAAATCGATAACAACTTGCAATAATGCATGTACACATTCAGACTTGCATTTTTTGAAATCAGTTCACAATATGCGAGTACTCAAGTGATAACTTCACATTATAGTGTCTCTTACTATGCTTCATCTCTGTGGTTGATTACATCGAGTGATGTGTGAGGGAAGTTGGGCAGCATACAGAGGTATTTTCATAACACACATCATAGTACAAGTTTGACTACTAAATACTTCAAATGACCTGTGTGTTATGGTCTTAAACCCGTGTACCAAAAGTTATTTAAATCCGTCGACCCTTTCACGAGTTATCGTCCGGACACCGTTTTTTTTGGGCAAATTCTAAGTTGAAAAGGGACCATAACTCCATCAAAAATTGGTCTCTCTCTCTCTCTCCCCCTCTCCCCTGCTGTAGGAATCTTTATGTGAGGAAGCTATCCAGCTGGCTTGCGGAACGTCGGTGGTTGTGGTTCTACCCAGGTGCCCGCCCGTGCACGAAAATTGGCCGCAGGGGCACCTGGGGTCTTTCTCCACCAATGGAAGCGGAAAGTCGCCATATGACCTTAGCTGTTGGTTCAACTATGAAATCCAATTCAATTCAATTCTCTCTCTCTCTCATATGTCGTAATAACTTCTGGCCCTACCATTGTTTTCTTCTGATTGCCATGTTTATGTGACAAGGCGGTATTGTGGGGGTATTAAACACTTAATTTCAGTGATAATTCTAGTTAGGATAGTCCCCCTCAGATTTGGTTTTTCGGGGCCACCAGTCATCCAAGATGGCCACCATGGCTAAAATTAGGTCAAATTTAAGGAAATTCAAAACGACATCTTCTCCGAAACCACTTATTCCATTCTTGTGAAATATCATAAACATGTTCCTTGGGTTGGCCTCTATCAAGATTGTGTTTTTCGTTATCATCGAATAATCAAAATGGCCGCCACAGCGACCCAAAGTTTACATAGAGGTTATAGGAAAACATTAAAAATGACATCTTCTCTGAAACCGCTTGAAGGATTTTTATGAAACTTAAATCACAATGATCTTTGGGATAGTCCCTCTCAGATTTGTGTTTTTTGCGGCTGCCAGTCGTCGAAGATGGTCGCCATGGCTAAAACTAAGTCAAATTTAAGGAAATTTCAAACGACATCTCCTCCAAAACCACTTATTCAATTATTGTTAAATATCATATACATGTTCCTTGGGTTGGCCTCTATCAAGTTTGTGTTTTTCTTTATCGTCGAATAATCAAAATGGCCATCACGGCGACGCAAAGTTTACATAGAGTTATATCGGAAAAGGCTAAAAATAACGAAAAATAACATCTCTGAAACCGATTAAAGGGTTTTGATGAAACTTCATTACAATGATCTTTAGGATAGCCCCCCTCAGAATTTTGTTTTTCGCGGCTGCCAGTCATCCAAGATGGCCACCATGGCTAAAATTAGGTCAAATTTAAGAAAATTTCAAACAACATCTCAGAAACCACTTATTCCATTCTTGTGAAATATCATAAACATGTTCCTTGGGTTGGCCTCTATCAAGTTTGTGTTTATCGTTATCGTCGAATAATCAAAATGGCCGCCACAGCGACCCAAAGTTTACATAGAGTTATATAGGTATGAAAGCACTAATTATTTCCCCCATAGACACCAATGTTAAAGTGTCACATATTAATGATTTGCTGCAAATTCAACTCAAGTATGGATAATGCAGCAGTGTAATGTTCGTATAGAAAACTATTTTACCACTTGAAAAATCACCAGAAAACGTGGGGTCACTGGACATGTAAGAAAGTTCTTGTTTGTTTACTAAACAGGTCAAGGGTACAGCTGTTTTTATTAAGGATAATACATCTCATTCCGGCGGATTATTAATGTATCTCTCGCCCCATTTAAGACCAGATAGGAAAATTGAATTGGAATATTTACTTCCTGAATCAATATGGGTTGAAATTAAAGATAATAGCCAGTCTTTTCTAATATGCACACTTTATCGACCACCGCACTATGCAGTTGAATTCTGGGACAGGTTAAACGTCTGCATTGAACATGCTTCTGAAATAACTTCAAATATCATTATCTTAGGTGACATTAATGAAGACCAATTAAACCTGTCAAATCATAAATTTCGAGATATACTTACTCTTAATAATATGATAAATATAATTAAAGATCCTACTCGTGTAACTAACACTTCAAGCACTTTAATAGATCCAATCGCTATCTCTAATCATTTAACTTCTTATGATTCTGGCGTTTATCAAACAGAAAATCGTATCAGTGATCATTATAGTACATATGCTTTCATTAAAAGCGAATTTTGTATAAATATACCGTTTCAAAGAAGAGTCTGGAATTACAAACGTGCTGATTTTGAAAAGTTGAATAATTTAATGAGATCAACAGACTGGACTTTTTTGCATACAGATTTTGTAGATATCGCTGCAAATAGTTTTATTAATAAACTCACTGATCTCATGAAGAAATGCATTCCAACTAGTTTCGTAACAATTCGTCCAAATGATAAGCTTTGGTATAATTCTGAAATTCGACTTGCATCTCGTAAACGCGATAGAAAAAAATCAATAGCTTTACGTACAGGGAATCAATCTGATTGGCGCTTATATAAAGACCTTCGAAATAAAGTTAATAATATGAAAAAGCATGCTAAAGAAATATTTTTTAATCAACTAGAATTTTCTCTGAGTGATATGAATTCTGCAAATCCTCGACAGTACTGGAAAATAATCAAAATGTTAATTAAAGAAAACGCTAACAGTTGTAACGTCATACCACCTTTAAAGAACAACGATGGTTTATATTCTGTATCTGACGAAGAAAGGGCAAATTTATTGAATGACTTTTTTACATCAATATCAACTGTTGACGACACCAATGCCACTCTACCACAATTTATACCTAAGACGATCAATATTATCAATGATATTAATATTACTGAAAATGAAATTTCTGATATCCTATCAACTTTAGTCATAAATAAAGCTAGTGGGCCAGATGAAATAAGTCATAGAGTCCTGAAAGAAACTTCAAAAACAATATGTCGCCCCCTGTGTATTCTGTTTAATCGTTCAATTCAAGAAAATATCTTTCCACAATGCTGGAAATTAGCTAATGTTATGCCACTTTTTAAATCAGGTGATAAAGATTCACCTTCAAACTATAGACCAATATCGTTAATTAGCTGCGTTGGAAAAGTTATGGAACGCGTGATATTCAAACATATTTTTAATTTTTTGCTTACCAATAATTTAATATTTAAAAACCAGTCTGGTTTCTTACCTGGTCACTCAACAGTTTATCAACTAATTGATATTTATAATCAAATATGCAAAGCGATTGATGAAAACAAATTTACATGTATGGTATTTTTTGATATATCCAAAGCTTTCGATCGCATCTGGCACGCAGCTTTAATTTTTAAACTCCGACAACATGGCATTTCAGGCAACCTTCTTAATTGGATAAATAATTATATAACTGATCGTAAACAAAGAGTTTTCGTTGGTTCAACCTTTTCTGAAATAAAAACCCCAAATGCCGGCGTACCCCAAGGGTATGTTCTAGGACCATTATTGTTTTTAATTTATATAAACGACATAGCTGATGCATTGCTTAGTACAACAAGGCTATTTGCTGATGACAGTTCTATTGCGGTATCTACATCCGATTTAGATTATATGGAAACTACAATTAATGATGACTTGTGTAAAATATCGAATTGGTCAAAGCAATGGCTAGTAAAATTTAATCCATCTAAAACTGAAGTTATCTTCTTTTCACTTGCAAACAGAAACCGTCCGTCTTTGATATTTGAAAATACACAACTTAACTTTGTTGACCATCATAAACATCTAGGAGTAAACCTTAGTCATGATGGGTCCTGGCATCAACATATTTCAAATATTGTAATATCTGCGTCTAAGGTATTAGGTTCAATGAAATTAATGAAATTTAGATTAAAACGTCAAACGCTTAATCAAATATATAAATCTTACCTTCGCCCTATTTTAGAATACGCGGCTATAGTATGGGATAGTTGTACAAATTATGAAAAAGATAACTTAGAAAAAATACAATATGAAGCCGCGCGAATAGTTACTGGCCTGACTCGTTCTGTCTCTATACAAAAATTGTTAACTGAAATTGGTTGGGTCTCTCTGGCCGACCGAAGACACATCCAAAAGTTGATATTGACCTTTAAGTTTACAAATGGAGATTTACCGAGTTACTTGAATGAAATATTCCCTGCAACTGTTTCGGAATCGAATCCTTACAACTTGAGAAACAGTTCCAACTTCGTTACTTTACCTAGAAGAACAGAACTGTTTTCGAGATCAGTCTTACCGTCATCTCTAAAAGTTTGGAATGAACTTGATATCAATATTCGCGAAGCACCATCCCTTTCGAGTTTTAAAACTAGGCTTAACAATTACTTTAAACCACCGATAGTACCCCAATACTACATACTGGGTGATAGATACCTTTCAGTTCTACATGCGCGTTTGCGAAACAACTGCAGCAATTTAAATGCTGATCTCTTTCTTAATCATTTGAGGGATAATCCCAATTGTATATGTGGTAATGGTTTTGAAGATGTTGAGCATTATTTGTTTAGATGTGTAAATTTCAGAAATGAAAGACGGCAATTATTTTTAGACACTCGTATATTTCATCCTTTAAGTACTCACAAACTTTTATACGGCATCGACCAACTAAAAGACGAGGAAAATCATATTCTATTTACTCAAGTGCAAAACTATATTAAAAACACTAAACGATTCCAAAATCCTTAACTTTGTATCAATATAACGTTTTATTTTGTCTGTATCTACTGTCGCTATGTTTCTATCAGCTTGAACGGGGATATTGTGGTGTTATTTCGGTGGAGATTGCGTGGGGGTAGAATGGCACGGCAGAGTTTACATTTTTGGAATTATTTTTTTTATTATTATTATTTTATTATATTTATTTTTTTCTTCGTTTTTCTGTATCAAATTTATATTTAAATATATTGTTACAATTTCAAACCGATAATCATATACACTTTTTCAGCCACAATGGAGAGAACTGTAACTAATGTTGTAATAACTTGTAGTTCAATCCATTTGCATATGTTTCTATGAATATTGTGATGTTGAATTGATGTATTGTAACATATCTGCAATAAAATATTATTAAACTAAGCTGTTTTTATTGATCGACTGTTTTCATTGCTCACAAAGTGTAAGCATAGAGTAGAAATTTCGAAAATGTTCATCAGTGATCCAGTAAAACCTATTAATAAGCTTCTTATACATATAACCACAATCCATCGAAAAAGGAGGGATTACTTTTTACCTCGGAGGTTTACATGTAATGGGTGGTGGTAAACCTATTAAACATTAAAAATGACATCTTCTCTGAAACCGCTTGAAGGATTTTGATGAAACTTAAATCACAATGATCTTTGGGATAGTCCCCCTCAGATTTATGTTTTTTGCGGCTGCCAGTCATCCAAGATGGCCGCCATGGCTAAAACTAGGTCAAATGTAAGGAAATTTCAAACGACATCTCCAAAAACACTTATTCCATTCTTATGAAATATCATATACATGTTCCTTGGGTTGGCCTCTATCAAGTTTGTGTTTTTCTTTATCGTCGAATAATCAAAATGGCCACCACGGCGACCCAAAGTTTACCTAGAGTTATATAGGAAAAGGCTAAAAATAACATCTTCTCTGAAACCGCTTGAAGAGATTTGACGAAACTTCATTACAATGATCTTTAGGATAGTCTCCCTCAGAATTATGTTTTTCGCGGCTGCCAGTCATCCAAGATAGCCGCCATGGCTAAAATTAGGTCAAATTTAAGGAAATTTGAAACAACATCTCCGAAACCACTTATTCCATTGTGCAATATCATAAACATGTTCCAGGGTTCGCCTCTATCAAGTTTTTGTTTTTTCGTTATCGTCGAATAATCAAAATGGCCACCACAGCGACCCAAAGTTTACATAGAGTTATATAGGAAAACATTAAAAATTACATCTTCTCTGAGACCGCTTGACGGATTTTGATAAAACTTAATCACAATGATCTGAGTCCCCCTCAGATTTGTGTTTTTTGGGGCCTCCAGTCATCCATGATGGCCACCATGGCTAAACTTAGGTCAAATTTAAGGACATTTATCAAACGAAATATTACTACTTATTCCATTCTAGTTAAATATCATATACATGTTCCTGTGTTGGCGTCTATCGAGTGTGTTTTTCGTTGTCGTCAAATATTCAAAATGGCCGATACGACAACCCAAAGTTTACATAGTTATATATAGGAAACATGTTTCTTGGGTTGGCCTCTATCATGTTTATGTTTTTGAATCACATCATACAAGTAGAGCGTCTTGAGGCCCACTTGAGCCTCTTGTTATAGTGAATAGGCCATATTTGTTGACAATAACTTTTTGTCCGTCCGTCCGTATGTCCGCCAACAATTGCTTCTCAGTAACCGCTGATCCTGAGGTCAGTGTTTTTCAAACTTATTAAAATGTGATCAGTGCGACATCCAAGATGGCCACCATTACCATCAATGGTTAACACTTAAAAATTCTTCTGAAGAACCATTGAACAGATTTCGAAAGTTGTAGATCTATTAATAACCACCAACCCCTGGATTATCAAACGTGTTCAAATGAAGTCCCCAGGGTCAAAAATGGCTGCGCACTGGGTTTCCAAAGTTTGCATATAGAGACTTGTTAATGTTTTGCAAATACTTATATAATGAAAAATGTAATCTGCTTCTCTGAAAACACATAGCACAGAGCCCTCGTATATAATATGTAGCATGAGCTTGTGGACCTCTCCCAAGTTTATTCAAATGGTCACCCTGGTGTCAAATATGGCCTCGCCCCAAGGGTCACAGTTTTACAAAGGGTTATGTAAGAAAACCTTTAAAATATATTCTACTCTAAAACTACAAAAGCTGGAGGTCCCGCGCTTTGGGGGTCACAGGTTTACATTATTATACAGGAAAATCTTTAAAACATATTCTACTCTAAAACTACAAAAGCTAGAGGTGCCGCGCTTTAGGGGTCACAGGTTTACATTATATACAGGAAAACCTTTAAAACATATTCTACTCTAAAACTACAAAAGCTAGAGGTGCCGCGCTTTGGGGGTCACAGACAGGAAAACCTTTAAAACATATTCTACTCTAAAACTACAAAAGCTGGAGGTGCCGCGCTTTGGGGGTCACATTATTATACAGGAACATCTTTTAAACTTCTTCTCTGAAGCCGCAAGGCACATCTCTCATATATACTATGTAGCATCCTCTTATGGCCCTCTACCAAGTTTGATCAAATGGTGATCCTGGGGCAAATCTGGCCCCGCCACTGGTGTCACAGTTTTACATAGAGTTGTATAGGAAAATATTTTTTAAAAATCGTCTTCTGTGGAACTATAACAGCTAGAAGTCTACTATTTTGCATTTAGCATAAGCATATGGTCCTCTACCAAGTTTGTTCAAACGGTGATCCGAGGTAACAGTTTGCCCCACCCGGGGTCACGTTTTACATGGGCAATATATTAGGGATTATTTTTTAAATCTCTTACATTACAGAGCTAGAGGTCTAATATTTTGCATATACCATAAGCTTATGGTCCTTTATCAAATATGTTCAAATGGACACCATGGGGTCAAATTTGGCCACACCCCAGGGGCCATATGTTTTACATAGACGTATATGTGTGTGTGGGGGTGGGGGGGGGATGGGAAATTAAAATATGTTCTTGTCTAAAAACAGTTTTACACTTACTGTGTATGATCAAATGGATAAACCATCCAACCAGCATAATGCCCACCCGCTGGGTCCACGCTTGGGCCATAATGTGGCAACCGTTGAGATACCCACACTATAACCATATACTATTATTCACTTATTGGGTATGAACAGACAGACACAACCATCCAACCAATATCAGCCCTCGTAATAATAGTTTATATCCATTTTAACTTACACAAACATGAAATGTTTTCTTAATTAAATAAGTTTCATTTACCAATCATGCCAATTTCACAAATATACTGAAAGAAATAAGTTTAGCAAGTAAATAACTTGGAAAATCCCATTGCTTATGTTATAGACTATGCGTGGCAGAGGAACAATATAATTAACATAATTATGGATTATATACAGGGCATTTTTTTTTAAACGATATCTGCGGGGGAAAAATCAAAATGTTTAAATTTACCAGCTATGCAGAAATTCGTTCTTATTTCAATGTAAAGGGAGGTAATTTCACAAATGTTTAATTTTGGTTCCCTATATCTTTATAATGGCAAGGTTAATGTCAATTGGTTTTGCGGTTTTTATAACTTGAGACCCAGAACAGTTATTTAATAAAGTTAAATCAAGCTCTTTACAACGTTTATATTTTTTAAATGTGATATATATGTATTTTGGGCGTTCTGTTGTAATTTTCGTCTCACTCCGTTTCGCCTCAAATTACAACAGAAACGCCTATATATATAATAAATCACCATGAAATGGTGATTTTACTTGATTTATTAAAACTTTTTTAAAATAGGGGTAGTGAAGATTGCAAGTTTAAATTTGTTTTATAAGTTATCAAAATTATAAAATGTTTATTTAATACAAAACAAATTTGTTGATTTGTTATTAAAATTACATTCAATTAACAATTTTCTGACCTTGAATACAAAGGTGGTGGATCATACTCATACACATTACTAAAACAATAAATCACACACTTTTTAGACTTTTTTGTAATGTTGCCATTGCTTCCTTTCTTCCCTGCTCCACTAGTTCTTTTTTTTGAACTTCACTTATTTTAGCCTTTTTTTGTTTTGTGTCCTGTTTTAAACTATAATATTTATCTAACTCATCCAAAATCAACTTAAACTCTTGCTCAGATATCTGTGCATCACTCAATGCTTTTGATATTAACTGCTTTATGCTATTCAACTTAGCCTCTGCCAAAGTTTTTATTTCATGATGTTTTTGAGCTTTTGCATTAAGCTTGCGTCTGATAAAATTAATACAAACACCTGTAGCTCCACATACTATTGCTGCTATTTCTAAAGGTAACAAAACTGGAACATTGGGTTTTATTAAAAATCAAATGGGTCTGCTTTCTTAAACAAACTTGGTCTAGGCGTCTCTACTGGAGCTGTTGCCTGTAGTTTAGGTGTCTTTTTTACATTTTTCCATGTTATTCCAAAAACTGATTTAGCTGTCATTATACCCATATATATGTATGCAAAATTTTTAAAACCATTTACCGTTTTTCCTATCTCTTGCATGGAATATGTTTGTTTCTTTTCTTCTTCTTGTTCGTCTTCCAAAACAGATTGTTCATCTTCCTGCTGTTCCAGCAACAAATCTATGTCATCTTTTTCTTCTCCTTGTTTTTCCAACAGACGGGAAAGAAGTTGCGTCTGTTTACGACTTTCTTCTGCTATGGTTTCCAGATTATACACCACATCTTCTGGTGTAGGTATCTCTTTTAATATTCTGGCACGTTCTATGTTGTCATGTGGTATAAGTTCGTCTGCCGTATATGGTTTTTCATTCTCTTCATCTCTTGTAATGTCCTCCCTTGTAATATGAGGGTTCCATATCTTTCTTAGTTTGTCATTTCCAATTCTATATCTCTTCATCGCTTGGTTCGCAGATATTTGTCCACGTAGTCCACGAAGTTCTTCTATTTGTTCTTGTGTCAAGTATCCTCTTTTGTTTTCCATGTTTTTATATTATGATATATTTTAATATTATTTTAAAATAATATTAGAACACAACCAATTTTGGTATCGTCTGTATGCAATTAAAGACTGTTTAAAATCTTCTGTGTGTAGTTGAAGATTGTTTAGCATCGTCTGTGTGTAGTTGAAGATTGTTTAGCATCGTCTGTATATATTTTGACATCGTCTGGGTATCGGTTGAGTATAGTCTGTATATATTTTGACATGTTCTGTAATTGTTTAACATCGTCTGTGTGTATTTTGGGGCTATTTGGGACTTATTTTGCGTGTAGCATTGATTGTAGCATTGCTTGTAGCAATTCTGTATGATAATCATGGCTGAAAAATTGTTAAAGCCATAAATGCGGAGACAAAAAAGCCTCCTCCTGTTGAAACAAAAATATTAAAAGATGATCCTATCTGTATGAATGCAAGTGTAAGATATTTATATCAACCCGGGGAACAAGAAGGTGGAAGACGCAGAGCAACTGATCCAATGTGGAGTGTAGATATTCACAAGATTAAAAGTTATATGGTGACGCAAGGTATAAGAGTTTATTATTTGAAATTACCAGCGCCACAGAGAGGATTTGTCAAAGAAGAATTACTTATTGTTCCTGCTGATACCCAAATTCATAAGTTTTTATAGAAGCCATGTGTATCAGTTGTAATACCGTCTGGTGCTATTTGTGCTGCAAATATGATAAGATATGTGACCTAAAAGTGGGAGTTAGTGGTCTACTTGGGACCACATTGAATGTTATATATCAAAATGTTCGTTAGGGTTTCTACTTTGCAGAAGTGCTTGATGCCACATTGGCATCCGTGGGCAAAGGCCTCAAATTTAAGATGGCGGCCAAGATGGGCGCCGAAAAATAACATAAATCAGTATTTCTGTACAATTTCTGTTTTATTCAAAACATATTGTTTTTGAATGATTTTTTACAATAAAATATGAATAATATGTAAATGTTTATGGCCGTTAAATGCATGAAAGCATTGAAAACATTAATTATCAAAATATTGAGTAAACATAACTATTTTAGACACCTCAAAAAGAAATATTGTCATCTATTATAACTTTTTTACAAATGAGTATTAAGGATATTTATAATTTTAAACAATGTTTAATATATTTTGACTATTTCATCAATAACCTTGCCAATATTTGAAAGATATACGTAAAATATGCACGGCAATTGATATTTTTAAGAACAGTCTATATATACAACATATATATGCATATTCATGATTTTATCTATTTACCGGTATTTAATAGTCCAAGTAATTTATGTGTTTATATTAGTAGATAATTTAAATAATTTTAGTAAAAGAACATCATCTATATAGGTAAAATGTGATAGTTGACCTTTATTTTATTATACCTATAGGATTTTAGCATATATGAATTACTTCCCTTTGTTACAAATCAGCCATTTACACTTGAAACATCAACATGCTTCGACAGTATAAAATCCATATTTTATTGGAAAGAACGGTGGTTTTGTGCCGTTAATTCCGCGGAAAAGGTATGAAATTGTCATTTTTTTTGTCTCTGTTTGCATATCTAATCAAATTAAGAGCCATTTAAATATATAGAATATACTTAGTCATTGAAAGACGAAGGTTTAACAGTTTTTCGGACAAGCAGTACCGGCAGTACTTTCAAAATGATGTTGCGTATCTTGCAGTAAATAGCATATACAAGAAATATAACCTTATGTAGACATATGATTTAATGTGATATATAATTCAGAATATTTCCTGTTTAATTTGATTTACGTTATGTTATCATTATAATGCCGTGAGATGCTATTCATTTTAAACAAATTTCGAGATTTCGAGAAATTTATTGTGTATATTTCAGAGATATTCCGTGCTGTCACCCCGGTTGATGTTCTTCGAAAACCATGTTATTAGCAGTGTTATATACATTATTATACATTATATACATTATTGCAAAGATGGAAGCATTCAACATAGATACCAAGCCCAAGAAAGACAGAGAACTAAATTTCCAGAGTGATAATTGTTTGTTTTGTTCAAAACAATTTGACAGGAGAAACCCTTTGGTTACAGCAGACACAACACGATTAGATAAATTATTTGAATCATGTCGAATTAGAAATGATACTATTGGAAATTTTATTCTAACTAACTCTCAGAATATCTGTGAAGGATATGTGCAACTGAACTATCACAGAAACTGCAGATCGACATATCGAAGCCAGAATCATATCAAACGTATAAAACTTGTTAATAAATCAATTGTTGACACAGATGCATATCATTCTGTTGGGAGAAGATCCACCGCTTGTAGTTTTGACTGGAAAAATAACTGTTTTATTTGTGGTGAGAAGTGTGATGCTAGGCGAGACAACAATCGTCTTTCTCGCAGTTGGTCTCGGGTTGAAACTGCAATTGACTCAAAATCAGAAAACATGTATTCAAAAGTATTATTGGCTGCCGAGAAACGAAATGACACCGATGTATTAAACCGTTTGAGGAGTCTTCCTAGCGGCGATCTTGTTGCAGCGGAAGCAAGATATCACAGGAAAAAAGGCTGTTATGTAAACTATGTATCAGGAGTTTACAAAAATACCGATATCAATGGGGTTGAAAAAGTGAAATCCCGCTTTAGATATGAAAATGTTGCTGAAGAACTAAAAAAATGAACTTGAACACTTTATATTTGATGAAAAGAAGGTGTATCGTTTATCTACTATTCGTGAACGCTTCAACCAGCTGGCTTTGGAAATGGGGTTAGACAATACGCGTTCGTATAAAAGTGGTTATCTGAAACAACTGCTGAAATCAGTTATGCCAGAATTGACTTTCATTCCACAGCCAGGCCTTTCTGATCTGGTTTGTTCCAGTAAAGTTACTGCGGAGAAGCGCTCGTCACCACAGATAAGGTTGTGAAAACATTAGAAGATTACTCATTTGCCACCGATGTTGAAAATATGATATGCGATGATTTTGGTGATTCGGAAGATACCATCATTCACAAAGCTGCACATATTATCAGATCACGAATTATTGAGGGCACACACAAACTTGAAAATGAATATTTTTCTGCTGAAGAAATGTCATTAACTTCACAAAAGTCTTTTGTGGACCCCTTGCTGTATAAATTTGTTGGATGGCTTTACAGTGAAAAACTACACTCTGATGGGGAAGATATTTCTAAAAGTGCAGAAAACAAGAAATGTATTTCCATTGCCTGTGACATTACCACCCTGGTGACTAGAATTGCATCACCTAAGCATTTAGGACTTGCCGTTCATCTTCACAATGACTACAGAAGTCGACACCTAATTGAGGATCTTTCAAGCTTAGGTCACTGCATATCATACCATGAACTTCGAAGGTTTCTAACTTCAGCTGCAAATCACACAGCCACAACACAGAAAACCACTCCTTCCGGTGGTTTAGTGCCACCAGATATTACGCCAAGGACGAAAGGTGGTCAACTTATAGTCGGCGCAGGAGATAACTGGGATCATAACGAACGAACCGTAGATGGAAAAAGTACAACACACGCGATGACATCAGTGTTAGTTGCTACCAAATCAACTAAACCAGCTGCTCAAAACCGTATTCCCAAAACAACGGAGAGGTTGTTCGACATTTCAGCAGGTTTCACAGATTTCTGCTTTAAAATTAACTCAGTAGCAAATATTAACTGATACCAACTGAAGAAAACAATACAATAGAAATATACTTACTATGGTATTATATTTCTGTATTGTTCCTCCGAGAACACGCTAAAAAATAAATGTTACATGTACTCGAGAGATTTAGCAACTTTGAGAGATGTGTTTGTTGAGATGATTAAAGCTGAACAAATATGTCGTTTGCTGCGACAACGCAGGATTTCTCTAACCATAGTCATAAAAGCTTAATGATTCCCTGTGATAACGTCCTATCACAAATGAGGCATAAGAACACCACATGAAAATTGCTCAAGCTAATAAGTGCGTCAAACATATCGTAAGGTTGGTAGTTTTTGTGAGTTAATGCAAACTAATCTGTCATTATTTACACTTCAGGTAATGGATTGTGCCGCGTAGTGCCGTATCGAAAGCCTAGTACTAGACCAGAACCAACGTTTGATCCTCCTGCAAAATCCTCTGAAATTATCGGCGTTGAAACGTCCATTGTTAAGATAGCAAAACTCAAAGAATTACTGTTTAACATAGGCAGATGTGATTTATTTTGTGACGATATATCTGAAAATGTCAGTTGTCCGCCGTGGAGTATATTCCATGCTCACATAAATGCTAGCACATCATTTGCTGATGTTTCTAATGTAGCCTTTAATCCAATTATTATGGCTACCCCTACGGATTACAGCACTGTATATACAACACTGTTGAGGATGAAAGAGACAATGAATGCCCTGGACCAAACTCATGCTCCTGTTTTCTTTGACATGGGTCTACTCACAAAAGCCCTTGAAATCGTCTGGTCCAAACGTGAAGAGCTGGTTGGCGTGATCCCATTTGAAGGAGGAATGCATTTGTTAATGTCTATCTTCGCTGGTATTGGCTATATTTATGGAGATGCTGGGCTCCAACAGCTACTATCAGGGTCCGATGTGTATGCAGCAGGTACAGCACAAATGATTCTTCAAGGCAAAGACTTTGACAGAGCTCTTACTGCGTTTAAGATGGTAGACGAAGTCTTAAACAGGAGATTCATCATTCAGCTTGACAAGTGGTGCATGGGAAATGACATAAGTATACCACAAGACATGCAAGATGAATCAAAACCTTTCTGGAGTCTATGGCGAACAGAAATGTCATTGACGAGGAATCACAGCTTCATTTGTTTTCGAAACTGGATGCGGTTTTGCTGCCACTTATTTCAGATTTCCGACAATATGGCAGAGAAAAGTCTGCCACATTCTGTTTTTGGGACGACTTCTTGAATAATGTGTTACTACCACTGAAACTATTTTTGTCATCGTCCAGGGTTGGTGACTGGGAGTTACACCAATACGCAAAAAAGAGTTTGTTGCCATTATTATTTGCGTCAAATAGGTCAATATATGCAAGGTACCTCACAGTCCAACTGCTACACATGAACAGATTACCACATGATGTGGAAACCGGTTTCAGAAGTGGTAGGTTCGTATCCAAGCTATCTGAAGGCAAATTCAATTCGGTCTGGATAGACTATGTGCTAGAGGTTACGCAAAACAAAGCGTTGAAGGGCTCGGGAGGCATTATTGGCTTGACCATGAGAGGCAATGCATTAGCAAGGTGGTTCTTGTCACGCCCACTGACATCAAAATACTCCATGACGTTTCATGACAACAAAGTTCAAAGTACTTCTGATGATAACTCACCAAAACGACACCACTCTGATAAAGAGTATTTGACAAAGCAATACAATAACAATTGTGAAAAGATGAGTGCTATGTTCAACGGCACTTTCATGGACCCATTTGATGTGGCTAATGTCCCTAGTAGTCTAGTTAATATTGTAACAGGTGTAGAAGCACCAACTGACATTCAACATAGTTTGCTGAACTGCTTAAACGATGGTGCTGCTGCTGCAGAAAAATTTGTTAAAGATCGCCTGGCTGTATCAGACAACACTGGAAATGTACTCAAAAGTTTTTATGATCCGTTGCCAAGAAGCAAATTGAGAACAATGGCTGAAATGAATAGAAAAGTCTGTATTAAATCAAAGCAAGTTATGATCAATGGTGATGTCATGTTTCAAAGACTACTAGCAGTCAATGCATACAAGAAAGTTTCATCTGATAGAGTGTTTTCGTTTGAAAATACACCTGTACCCCTTAGCATGTACTCAGAAACCGGTGATATGCTGTCATGCAAGAAGTCAGATTTCATGTCGAAGTTGGAGGAGTTACTTGCACAAAAGGTGTTGGTTTTGTCAAAGGCAGATTGTATGATTTTCGATGCCATGGCCGTCATTCAAATGCTGCCAGTAACACAAGCATATACATGTACCACATTTAAGGATATGGCAAGTGCATTCTTTTCCTATGTGTTACAAAAGTCTCGCAGCATTCCTGGAATAAAGGAAATCCATGTAGTTTTTGACAGGTATACGGAAAAAAGTATCAAAGTAAACACAAGAACGAAAAGAGGGGATAGACATACAGCTAAGAAGATACACGTGAATGGAAATCTGATAATACCAAAGGACTGGAAAGAATTTCTTTCTTACGGTCAAAACAAGGTACGACTTGCCAAATTTTATACGGAGTAAATCATGGAAAATTATTCCACTGTTCTAGTTCCAGATGAACAGTTGGTGTTAAGTGGTGGTCTGGGGGATAAAGCAGTTTTGATTAGAGGTGGTGCTGATGACATTACCAATGTCAACGAGCTGCAGTCAAACCAAGAGGAAGCAGACACAAGGTTAGTCCTTCATGCCAGCTATGCTGCTGATAGGGGATCTGATATCATTGTCGTTTTCAGTCCTGACACAGATGTGCTTGTGTTACTCATTCAGCATCGCCAGAGCTTACAGTGTGGACAACTTTTCTTTAAAACTGGACATAGTGGCAAACATACTGATGATTCAAGGTTTATTCCAGTCCATGAAATGTCTGCAAAGTTATCCAGAGAACAGCTTAACATAATGTTACCTGTTTATTGTATCACTGGTTGCGATACATGCAGCTCATTTTGCGGAAAAGGGAAGAGAACGGCATTCAGAATCATGATGACTGATGCAGCGTCATTTCAAGGCTTAACTGACATGGGCACATCAGGATCTCTTACCAAAACGCAGAAAACAGCATGTACAGCATTTGTTGGTTGCCTGTATGGACAGAAACGATGTCTTTCGCTCAATCAATTGCGCTGTGAGAAGGCACAAACGTCAGTGAAGCCAAAGATTCTACCTCCGGCAGAAAACAGTTTTCATTTGCATTGTCTCCGATGTCTTTACCAGCTTTTAATATGGCGAAATGCACTAGTTCCTGTGCAAAATTTGCCATCACCAACTGATTTTGGATTTGAATATGACATGGAGACGAACTCTCTAAAACACGTTTTGATGACACAGCCAGTAGCTGCACCAGAGCTTCTCAACGACATGGTTTGTAACTGTGATGGCGCTTGTACTGAAGAATGTACATGTTTTATAAATCAGCAGCCATGTACGTCAGCTTGCTCGTGTCAGGGTGATATGGGAGACACAGATAATGAGATTTGCACAAATATTTTCACAATTTGGGCAGTGATCGGTACTGCAGAAGATAGCGATTCTGATGCCTAATTAGTGGTTATGTTGAGCATTACATGGCTTTATGCTCACTCCATTTTATTGAACCAACTTCAATACAAACAGATGTTTAATATCATATGATGTGATGCAGAAATGCTTTAATACTTTAATAAAGTACCAGATGGTATGTGTACACTTAACAGGAAGAAGATGAATACCTATGCATTACCATATTCATGTTGCTTTATATTGAAAAATGTCTTACCTCATTTGTATGAAAATATGTTGCATTGTTTACATTATATCAATTTTGTTTGTAAATTGATTGTATTTTTTCAAAATAATTCATCATAAATAGTTATTGTAACGTATAAAATACATATTGGTACTATCATATTTCAAATAGAACACCCATTCGCATAATAGGCGTTGGAAGTTTGTTCATGAAATTGCCATATGCGTCAATACAAATAATTTCGCCTTAATATCCTTTACTATATGTTAAAGTCCATTATGGACACTAACTTTGATTTTCTATTGATAAATTTGTGGAATTTTATTACAAAATGTTAAAAATTATAAGTACGCTTAATAATAATAATTCAGTTATTAATTAATCTGAAAATTATGTAAATTTGACGTCTGAAATCCATTTTTTTCATAAATATTTTGTCCAAAATGATGTTTTATAAGTTTTTATAGTACAAACAACGATAAAAAAATATTTATTTTGTATATTGTATTTGAAATATAGCATAAGAAACATGTTACAACACTAACATTTGAATAAAACATACGTTGTAGAGATAACTGACGTTTTTCTTATTTCGGCGGCCATCTTGGCGGCCATCTTGAATTTGGGGGCTTTGCCCATGGATGCCATTCTGGCATCAAGCGGTTCTGACAACTAGAAACCCTGACGAACATTTTAGTATATAGCAATCAATGTGGTCCGAGATAGACCACCCCCTTGCATTTTAGGTCTTGATATTTGCAGCACTATATGTATCTTTTAGAGTAAAATGGTGACAGTGATACTTTGTTTACTTTTATGCCATATATCTCATGGGTGTATTTTTTCTTGTTAAACAATGCATCCTTGTAGTTTTCAAAGTTTATGTGTTTTTTGACTACATATACTTTTACACCCTTTGCTTTCTTAATAATCTTCTCATCCGCTCTCAAAATAGAATATAGCTTGGGTCTTAATCCAACATACTCAGCTATAGCAACACCAGCACATTCGTCTTTCATTTTACCTAATACTTTTTTGTTTGTATCATCGTGCATTGGGTGATTTTCAGGATAATCACTTAGGTCATATTCATCTTTCATTTCAGCCATGTCTTTGTATGCATCTGTTTTGATGTCTACAAGCAAGCTGTCAGTATCTGTGTATAATAAAGTACAGTTATCTCCATACCTTTTTTTCAAAGTATTATAATACCAATCATACATCATATACTTTGATAAATCCAATACTGACATCCCAACATAGATTGGTTTGTTTAATGTTAATTTTGTTTTGTTTACATGTACTGCTGATAATTCATCTGAACATTTTATACGCCTGTTAAAGTTGGGTTTGGCTATTATTTTTCTTATCTTTTCATTTTCAGAGCCGTCAGTTTTGACTAGTTTTATATCTGTCCGCTTGCGTAGATTTTCCATTGTTTTGCCAAACACAGAGTTGTTCATAAGTTTGTAAAAATCTTTTTCAAAGTTTGATTTAGCTTTTTTCCTAAGTTCTGTGTTTAGGTTTATGTATGATTTCATCCATGTTTTTTCATTAAATTCTAATACTCTGTGTATTTTCTTTAGTTTCATGCCTAAAGATAAATACAGTTCCAGGTTTTTGTAATGTATCACATACTTTTCTTTGTCCCTAAGATTGGGAACTAGTTGTTCTGTATTTATCATGCTATTATTTTCTAACAGATCTGTTTGGTATTTAGACAACCATTCTTTTTTCACTGCTAATCTTTCCGGTGCAAGCGGATAGTCATTATGAGATTCATGGAGTTCTTTAGGATATTCCAAATCAACTTCTGCAAAATATCCTTTTCCTTCTTTTGGCTCTGGCAACTTTCCTGATTCCACCCACTTAAAGCCAGAATATGGAAGTGGCTGATTCATTGCCCACCCATAAACCTTGGCATCATAATACATTAAAAAGTTGTTTTCCTCGTTAGGGTTATAATCAGCTACATGTGAATTGTTTGCTTTGGCATATCGTTTTGATACCATACTTATGCCACCACGCATACCTTTTTCTATGAATAAGTGCATGTTAATATCTGTTAAAAGTTCTAATTCTATTTTTGAATGTTTAAGTAAAGCATCCCAAGATAATCCAGGTGCTGTATAGTAATGTAAAGCATCAAGTTTGTATGCACTCATACATGTTTTTCTAAAAGTTTGAAACACATCTGCTAACAAAGTTACATCAGTTTTTAGATATAAATCATGATAGTCTCCAAGAGTTTTACAGTTAAACTCTTTCCATATTTTTTGAGCGTGCTCGTAATCTTTTTGGGTAATACCTTCACCTCTTAATTTACTGTAAAATGCTTCTATGGGTGGTAATTGCGTTTCCTTAAATCTTTCCATACTGTCCATATATTCGTATGGATAAACACCTTTTCGTAAAAGTTCAGGTTTTAGATATAAATTATGATAGTCTTTAAGAGTTTTACAGTTAAACTCTTTCCATAGTTTTTGAGCATATTCATAATAATCTTCGTAATCTTTGGGCTTTATACCTTCATTTGAAAAACTACTGTAAAACTTTTCTATAGGTGGTAATTTCGTTTCCTTAAATCTTTCCCCACTGTCCATATATTCATGTGGGTAAATACCTTTCCGCAGAGGTAAATTTGTTTGTCTAAACTGATTTTTGGTAATTTCAAAATCAGATGTGCCTGTTGCATCAACCAATTCATCTAGAGGCTTCATCATAAACTGACAGCTATCCAAGAATCTAAGTTGTCCGGCACTAAATGAAATATACTTTTCAGCGTTGTTTGGAATGCATGTAATATTACCTGTAATTTTATGTATTTTTTGCATTATAAGATGACTATTATATCCTTTGAGGTTGTGAAATACAACAGGGATGATTGTTTTATTTGGTTTTATTTTTATTTTTAGGTTGCAGTTTTTATGTGCTGCACCTCTGTATTCTCCTGTAAAATGACAGTGGTCTCTTACTTTACAGTTTTTGCCACATTTCCTACCTATTTCATTTTCGCATATCCAGCAGTGTGTTGCTTTTTCATAATCTTCCTCATTTTGTTGTGTCATAATTAAGGGTTTTGGGTGAGCAAATATTTAATTAATGTTGCTCTTCTCACATTCTAAGTGATTTAAAAACTTTTCAACAACATCTTCACCTCTGTAAATAACAGGTTCTTCAGCTTTGCCATCACATCTGACAACCTGGTATCCAAAACCACAAGCTTCGTGTACATTTGTGATTTCAGATTTCTTTCCAAATTTAATTGATTGCGGTTTGATTATACTTTCAAAATCAGCATATATTGCATAAGGCACAGGCATCTGATTTTGATGATTTTTAAATTTTACAGTATTTTTACCTTCTTTTGGCATTTCTATTCTGCAAGAATTTTTGTTAATACCATCACAGTCTTCTTTGTGTTTGGTAAGTAGTTCTTTCCCAGAATAGCCGTGAAGACAACGATCGCAGAAGTAAGTTTTACCATGATGTTTGTTTTGATCGTAAAGTAATCTATTTAAATTTTTAATCAAGCAATAGTGATATTTTGTTGCTAATTTTTTTGGTTCTTTGGAAAAATCATCAGGGTTATAGTTGTCATCTATAATTCCTTCTTCATTATTTGGATCATCTTCATCTTCATTTTCTAAATCAACCTCAACGTCTTCAGAAATTAAAAGCAAGTTATTCTTTCCATTTCTTGCGGTTGCTCTGATATTCTATATGGAAATACAGATACCCTTTTTCCTGTGCATCCGTAAACATTAATAGCAAGGTTGTTTTGTTTTTCTACTTTGGAAATTTGTGAAATTGGAGTGGGAAAGTCAATACCATCCATATTCAACTTACCAATGTGTTTGTTGTAACTAGATATCCTAGTTGGATTATTTTTATTAGGCCACAAAGCAGAAACCAATGCTACTTCCAAGCACTTATTATCTTCATTATTAACATTAATTATTGCTTTTTTATCAGATACTGCTTTAGACAAAGGAATATATGAAGAACCTTTTAATGGTTCATACTTTGCAAAATTTAAGTAAAACGTAACACAGTGATCAATCTCCAATCCAGATGCTGTGTTTGTAAATCTTTCAAGGCTCTCTTGTATATTTGCAGATGATTCATCGTAAAACTCATTTATTTTTTCAGAGGTTAAAATTGCATTTTGTTCACTGTGTAATACTGCTGTGGTGTATTTTTTGGTATCACCATCATCTTTGAATAAATCTACAGTAAGACCTAATGAAAACTTTAATCCATCCATCTTTGTCAGCTCTTTGCTTATTTGTTTTGTAATAATGAATTTTTTATCACGGAATAGTTTTTGGGGGTCTTTGTATTTCTCGGCAGATATTTCGTATGCTTTAAAATAGCCACACATTGGTTTGTCAACCAGTTTTAATTCTTCTTTAGATTTTCTATCATTAAGTTCTTTCAATTCATTTATAACATTGTCTCGTGATTTAGCATATTTCTGCTTTTGTTCATTTATAACATTTTCTTGTAATTTATTATATTTCTGCTTTTCTCGTTTACGTTGTTTTTTAGCACGTCGTCTCTTGAGTAAATTTTCTAATGTTTGAGATTTAACCTCTTTTAGAGTTTCCTTTGGAACTTCCTTTGGAGTTTCACGGGGTTTGATTGTAGTACGAGGGGTTGGAATTGGTTTTACAACTCGTGGTGCTGGGATTGGTTTACTTTTTAATGTCTCGGGTGGTTGAATAGCCATAAGACTATGTTCTAGTGTTTCTTTGCTTATCACTCCTGTATCAAACAGGCGTATTAAATTTCTTATAGTCTCTTCGTTTTTTTCCATTCTCTTTGTTTGTTATGTATTTTAATTTTTTTTTATTTAATATAAAAATAATTATATAAAAAATAGACAATGGAAATCAATGTTTGTAAATTTCTTAAAATTGGATTACATAATCCATGTAAAAATAAGCCAACAAAAGATTCTAATTATTGCAGTTTGCATAAATATAGATTAAAAACAAGTCATGCATTACCGTGTCAAATATGTAAAAAAGGCACTTATGCAAAATATCAAGTGTGTGTTGGTTGCGGTGCAGCTTCAATTAGAAAAATGAACGATTATTGGAGGTTAAAGTCGTATAACGCCGAGTGTCTCAGATTTAGACGTATTGAGGTTTAAATTATATTTTGATAACTTATAAAAAACAATTTAAACTTGCAATCTTCACTACCCCTATTTTAAAAAAGTTTTAATAAATCAAGTAAAATCACCATTTCATGGTGATTTATTATATATATATGTATTTTGGGCGTTTCTGTTGTAATTTGAGGCGAAACGGAGTGAGACGAAAATTACAACAGAACGCCCAAAATACATATATATATGTGAAATATGCTGTTTTAAATAAATGGGAGATAACTCTGATACTTACATTGGAACACAAATAACAGATGAAAAAGAATATCACACTATGTCATTTCAATGTTTTCAAATACTTCACATTATACAATTACAATATATTTATTTAAGCTAGATATCCATATTTATTTGCTAAACTTATTTCTTTCAGTATATAAAAGACAAAATTAATAAATATATATTTTACATAGTAAAAAAAAAGAGTATATTCATGCACCATTGGGAATGGGTGTCCACAAACGAAGATTTCTTGACCACCCACACACAAACAAATGCTCAATACACTAAAAACAGTTTACACTAAATAGGTGCTTTCGGCGTTGTAAACTATTTGTGGTTATTTTTTAGATTTTAGCGTGTTAATCATACTCAGCAACAATATACGTCATGTAGAACTACTATAACATTGCAAGTCAAACAAAAATTGCATTGTGTCCCATTTGAAAAAATAGGAACTGTCCCTTTAAGGAATATGCTACTGAAGCAAGCACATACACTGTGGTGAACTTTTCTGAAATGAATACAAAGGTTAATTGAATTCTGTTTCCGTGGTAGGACAAATCAATCTGACGACACTCTGGGATTACTATCCACCCCACCCCAAAATTGTTAATTAATGGGTAGATTATTAGTCAACTATAAACTAGAGGGGGATACGTTACCCACTAAACATTAAACTTTTTTGGATTTATTTCTGGTGGTGATGGGGAAGGTGCTGATACTTCATCCACCACCACCTTCCAAAAAAAAATGTTTATTGGGTAGATTGTTTTCTGCAAAAGGTTTACCATGTAACAAAACATTGTTTGGAAAGTGCTTATCCATTACCAATTTTTTTTCTCCGGGAAAGTGGAGATGTGGAATGGGCAGACACTCCATCCCCTACCCACAAAAAGGGTGTTTAATGAGAAGATTCGTTTGTACAACCTATCCACCAACAATTTACCATGAAAACAAAAGAGTAAAACACCTTTTGAAAAGTGCTTACACACAGCGACACTTAACCCTTACCCCGCTACATTTATATACTGGACTGTTCTTCTTTGAATTAAGACCATTCCATTTATGTGACAAAGGGGTGCTTTAGGGGGAAATACTGATCAGCAGCTGAACATTGTAAAACCATGATCAGCCTTACCCGCAGGCTGATCTGGGTTTGCAATGGACACAAAGGCTATTATAATCGTGCTTAGCGGGTTAAGTTTTTTTTATTTCTTTCTGGCGGGGAGGTGGGTGTGGAGGGGGCAGACACTCCATCCCTCCCGAACCCTACAAAAGGTGTTTAAAGTGGGTAAATTATTTTTTTACAAGCTTTCCGCGAAAAAACAGTTTACCATGTAACAAATTATTGTTTGGAAAATGCATACTCACGAAGTGGACATCGGGAGCGGGCAGATACTCCAATTCCACGCCAACAAAAAAACGGTGTTTAGGGAGTAGATTCTTTTGTACAACCTATCCGCCAACAGTTTACGATGTAAACAAAACATTGTTTGGAAAGTGCTTACCCACTTTTTTTTCTTGATAAGAGTTTAGAGGGTATCGTAGATTCTTTTTGTGTACATCCTTCCGCGAAAAGCTTATGTACTTACCCACTAAACACATATTTGTTTTCATTATATGTTGACAGCTGTCTATGTTAATACTAAGATCTTTATCTGTCTCAGCTAGAGAGCAGTTCTAGTCAAATATTTATATCTTTGTCAGTTCTTGAAATCTCCAGGTATTGCAAAACTGCCAAATTCAGGATATGAAGAAAGTCATATATCTTCCCATTAGCATTGAATTCAATACAGACATATTGAAGATTTTTCTTTAACTGATTAAAATTACGCGTTTATAAACACAAATGAATACACCTAAAAATGTCTAAAAAAAACTCACGTAAACGCTAATATTGAAAAGAGATGCGTTTAAATTGTTTTAATTTAAACAGTAACCTCTTTGTTTATATATGTCCAATACAATGCGTTTTTGTACACCCTACAGTAGGGTGACTGTCTTCTACTACTAATTGTAGCATGGTCACAGGCAATTCTATTTGTTCAGACACAGGTGTAAATCGTTTAATTGAAAATAAGACCTGTCAGAATAACTGTGAGAATAACAGTGAGAATAACAGTGAGAATAACAGTTAGAATAACTGAAATAGAGCTGAAATGGACATGCTACAAAACAAATAGAGTATGGTTTCATCTCGTTGGTTAATTTAAACACCTCGATGGGCTACGCCCATCTCGATGTTTAAATGAACCAACTCAATGAAACCATACTCTATCTATTACTTTTATTGAGATACTAAAATAAAATATCAACACAGATCAAGGCTTGAACTGAGCTACCCGGTAATATCAAATACGTATGTCTAATTTACCATCACATAACTATCAAACTCACTGTGGCGTGAATATGACTATACGAACGGAGAAAATCTGAAATCGCCGAACACAATAAATATAAAACCATTGCAGTCTCGGTTTGATTGAGATTAATAAGAAAGTTATTCTAAAGAGAACCAATATCCTCAACATATGCTCAGTATGTATCAAAACCATCAGTGAAAATATGGATACCTGGCCCCATATTCTCGAAACTTGCAAAAATAAGGCTACAATCTAGGACGGTATTAGGTCTTTAAGCTTTAAGGACCTATTTCCAGCTCCCCCCCCCCCCACACACACACACACCCCACCACCCCACCCCCCCTCCCTTGCCAAAATAAGGTTACAATCTAGGACGGTATTAGGTCTTTAAGCTTTAAGGACCTATTTCCAGCTCCCCCCCCCCCCCCCCCCCCCCCCACACACACACACACACTCCCTTGCCAAAATAAGGTTACAATCTAGGACGGTATTAGTTCTTTAAGCTTAAGGAACTATTTCCAGCTTTCCCCCCTCCCCCCCCCCCCCCACCACCCCCCTCCCTTGCCAAAATAAGGTTACAATCTAGTACGGTATTATGTCTTTAAGCTTTAAGGACCTATTTCCAGCTCCCCCTCCCCCCACCACCCCCCACCTCCCTTGCCAATATAAGGTTACAATCTAGGACGGTATAAGGTCTTTAAGCTTTAGCTCCCCCCCCCCCCCCCCCCCCCCACCCCAACACTCCCACACACACACTCACCCATAACAGCTTTTGTATGAAGCCAACGTAATATCCCCTGGAACTTTCTGGGAAAACAAGCTTGTACTTAACTCCTCTTTCACTTTTGTGCCGATTGTGATGAGACTGCATGTGGATCATCACCACAGACTGACGATATAACCGTATTGTTTTCTCAATTAATGCATGTGGAAGATGTATTTTAAACAAATATCGAGTAATAAACCCCACTTGGGGATGCAGTAAAACTGTATAGTGTTACACCTACTGTTAAAAAATATGTACTATTCACAGCACTTGTACTCACCTAGATCACATTATATTCAAGTTGTAGCATAGTCGGTGACATTTCCTTTGGTGAAAGCAGAGCATCAAATCGTTTAATTTAGGGTAACTAAAGGGGCGTGGCTATACCGTACTACAACTACCAGATATTGGAATTTAGAGTACGGTCACTATGACGTCACAGTGTTACTAAGTACATACACCATGTTACAAAAAAGATAGAGTCTGTCTCAGCTCGTTGGTTATTTAAATGGTTATTTAAACGCCTCGTGTTGACTCTATCTATTACATAACTGCTACTTACAGAGCTGGATCTCACACAAATTCAGTTCTAGATATTCAGCTGTTACCCTTAAACATTAACAGTCCTACTCAAAGTCAGTGTGTGTGATAGTTCTCGTTATGAGCAACATATATTGCTTTGATAATTTGATGTGGGGTTGTAGGGTCCTCTGTTTTTTATATACGAATTTGTATGGACAACTTTACAAACTATTCTCAGGAAATGCTTAGCCATGGATTTATATGTATACTGGATTTGAAACTCCCTATACGCCGTTGTTAATTCCCGATTTATCCGCCGAATGGTCAATAAGCTGGTTCCCTGATTATTCTGCGGTAAACAACAGGGTACCTGCCAGGGTAACAGGTGCGCGGCGGCCATTTTTGACGCGATCGATTATCCTGAAAGGTATGAAAGCACCAATTATTTTCCCCATAGACACCAATGTTAAAGTGTCACATATTAATGATTTGCTGCAAATTCAACTCAAGTATGGATAATGCAGCAGTGTAATGTTCATATAGAAAACTATTTTTCCACTTGAAAAATCACCAGAAAACGTGGGGTCACAAGACATGTAAGAAAGTTCTTGTTTGTTTACTAAACAGGTCAAGGGTACAGCTGTTTTTATTGATCGACTGTTTTCATTGCTCACAAAGTGTAAGCATAGAGTCGAAATTTCGAAAATGTTCATCAGTGATCCAGTAAAACCTATTAATACGCTTCTTATACATATAACCACAAAATCGAATAGAAATGGGCAGTTTTCCCCTACTTATAATGCCCATTTCCATCGAAAAAGGAGGGATTACTTTTTATTATAGGAACTACATTCGACTACACCTCGGAGGTTTACATGTAATTGGTGGTGGTAAACCTGAAATGAGTTGATGTTGACATAAACCTGAGTTATTAACATACTACTTGACGATTTATTTCAAATATAGAGGTAAGTTATTTAAATATGATGTATTGCTTTTAATGTATTGAAAGAAATTATGGAAATCATACTATAACTTGAGTTTTAACGGCGAAAATACGCTCGATAGCCGTGTTGATTTTCTTTTTTCTACAGTTTTCGCCATTTGCGGCATGAAATCGAGAATGTACATTTTGGAAAATATAACTTCTCTTTCATTTACGTTACGATATTCAAAGTAATAATTCCTTCGTAATGCCATTATTGTGTAGCGTTTGTTGCCTGTCTTGGATTTCTGTATAGCCTTTGTTTTGCTCGCAAATTACGCAGTTGAATTTGGTTGAAAATTCATAAATTCTTTTTCTAGTTTTCGCTATTTGCGGCTTGAAATCGAGAATGTTCATTTTGGAAAATTTAACTTCTCTTTCATTTACGTTATATTCAAAGTAATTATTCCTTCGTAATGCCTTTATTGTGTAGCGTTGGTTGCCTGTCTTGGATTTCTGTATAGCCTTTGTTTTGTTCGCAAATTACGCAGTTGAATTTGGTTGAAAATTTATAAATTATTTTTCTAGTTTTCGCCATTTGCGGCTTGAAATCGAGAATGTACATTTTGGAAAATTTAACTTCTCTTTCATTTACGTTACGATATTCAAAGTAATTATTCCTTCGTAATGCAATTATTGTGTAGCGTTGGTTGCCTGTCTTGTATATAAATCCATGGCTTAGCCAACAACATCTGTATTCGGCAGACATGTGTCACTAGCATTCGTTTAGTGCAGTGTGACGGCCGTAAAATGTCTCCCCGTGCTACGAATCAGTAGTGTTGTTTTTACTGGGTTTTTTTAATCAGCGAGCCCAATAGTTGTGACTTTGGCATAGGATATTGCTTAAGACGTTGCTAGGAGGCGTAAGGGGTTTTTCCTCTTCATATTACCTCTCATGAACAGATTCATTAAAACCGAGTCTGCTACTTGATTCTCTTGGTTGTGTTTGCAGCTTCCAAAGGATCTCCCTTGTCATTATGATGTGTAAAAAATAAAGTCTCTACGTCTTGTAATTAAATTTGTTAAGGGGTAAAACTATTGTAATAATGCCATACTGTGCAGGAGTTCCGTGACGAAACCCGATGTGATAAGGTCTCATCATGAAGGTATTTTACCATAAAACATAAAATTTAGTACCGTCCTTATTAAACTTTTATTTTCTTATAATACGAATACATGAAAACGGAGCTTTTTGGTCTCATTTTCAGGATCTGTGTGCATATTAAAGGGACTGGAGGCGATTTGGTGTTATTTTATGACCAACCGAATATTTGCAATGTTCAAATACTGCGTTAGACCAAGCATTTTGTATAAGTTACTGCTCAGTAAATTATTTTTTTCACATATGAATGCACTAATAAATTATCTCTCTTAAATAGCTTACATTTTGAAAATAATATAAATCTCACTGTAATTTCTCAGTTTCGCGATCACTTGTTCAACTAATTCAAGAAAACCCTATTTCGAACACATACTAAATATTGTTTCAAAACCATATGAATTCTTTGTTATGAATTGTAGCATGGTCGGTCACAATTCCTTTGACGAATGCAAAGCATTAAATCGTTTAATTTATGGTAACTAAAGGGGCGTGGCTGTACCGTACTACAACTGCCAGATAGAGGAATTTAGAGTACGGACGTCACAGTGTTACTAAGTACACCATGCTACAACACAGTTAAAGCCTGGTCTCAGCGAGTTGGCTTATTTAAACACCGAGATGGGCGTAATTACTTGTACAACAACAAACGTAAACAATACTTAAAACGAACGGAACAAGAGCCCATTGTGCAATTGTTTTTTTTAACTCTACTGGCCTATAAGGCTTATGCCATGGTCCGCCGTCCGTCCGTCGTCCGTTAACTTTTTGATGTCAACCCTCTAGCACCTTCGTTATTCATTCGATCTTTGCCAAACTTTTCCTGATTGTTAATATCAAAGAAAGCTCAGACGAGTTCGAAAACCAGCCAGATCAGACCGGTAACACTGGAGTTATGGCCCTTGAATTAACGAAAATTGCTATATTTTGTCTTGTCAACACTCTAGCGCCTCAATTTTGCATCCTACCTTTACCAAACTTTTCCAGATTGTTGATATTGACAAAATTTCGGTCAAGTTCAAAAACATGCCAGATCGGACTAGTAACACTGCAGTTATGGCCCTTGTATTTTTGAAAAACCTGTTTTTGATATCAACACTCTAGCACCTACGTTTTTTATTTGATCTTTACCAAACTTTACTAGATGGTTATGATAGGGCCTTCATTTTGCCGTATTTCATCAAAACTTTGCAGGGATGATCAGTACTAAGCCTAGTTGTGCATATCTTCACCTTGTTCCAGTTGAATGATTTTTGGCGAAGTTTTGGCCCTTTAAATGTTTTAATACACATAATTGGTATGGACAAGCTCTGCTGAACCCCTTGCCAGCTTTCAATGAAACTGCTTTGTTCTCTTAGTTGTGTTTGTTGCTCCCAAAGGATTACCTTTGTCAGTGTTTTGGTAGGATGTTCAGTATCAAGCCTAGTAGTGCATATCGTCACAATGTTCCGGTTGAATGATTTTTGGCGGAGTTATGGCCCTTTAAACGTTTTACTACACAAACTTTGTTCGGACTAGTTCTCCTGAACCACTGGCCGGATATCAGAGAAACGTTGCAGAGATGATCAGTACCAAGCCTAGTTGTGCATAGCTTCACATTGTTCCGGTTGAATGATTTTTGGCGGACATATGGCCCTTTAAATATTTTAATACACAACCATTGTCCAGACTAGTCTCATCTGAACTGCTGGGCGGATTTCTGCGAAATGTTGCAAGTATGATCAGTATCAAGTCTTGTGCATATCGTTGCCGTGTTCCGGTTGAATATTTTTTTTGGCGGAGTTATGGCCCTTTAAAGGTTTTTATACACTAACTTTGTACAGACTATTTCTCCTGAACCCCTGGCTGGATTTCAATGAAACTCGGCAAGAATGACCGGTACCAAGCCTGTCATTGCCATGTTCCGGTTTATTGATTTTTGACAGAGTTATGGCCCCTTATACACAAACTTTATCCAGATTAGTTTTCCCGAACCTCTGGCTGGATTTCAGTGAAACTTGGCAGGAATGATCAGTACCAAGCCTTGTTGCACATATCGTTGTCGTGTTCCGGTTGAATGATATGGCTCTTTAAAACGTGTTAATACATGAACTTTGTCCGGACTAGTTCTCCTCAATCACCATTCGGCTTTCAACAAAACTTACCTTGTACCATTGTCTTGTTCCATTTGAATGATTTGTTATGGAGTTATGGCCCTTTAAAAGTTTTAATACATAAGCTTTGTCCCGACTACTTCTGATCCCCTGCCTGGATTTCCTTGAAACTTGGTAGGGATGATCGTTACCAAACCTAGTTGCACATATCTTCATCGTGTTACAGTTGAATGATTTTTCGCGGATTTATGGCCCTTTATCCTGTAGGGGAGACATCTGTCTTTATTAAAAACAACCCTAGTTCTAATTTATTATGGTTATTTAGAGACTCGAGGTATAAAACTTATATAAAATGGGTTTTGACCGCCTACATAAAGTTGTGTCTCGAGTCCCTAAATAACCATACCAAATAAGAACTAGGGCCTCTTGTTTAAATTGTGGCCGGCCTGGAGTTAACTCCACTAGAAATTCAGAAGTTATCGAGGACATACGTTTGGGAATCGAGTATTCACAATTTACCTATACCCGGTAACATTCACCTCCACCAGATGTACGTTTGGGAATCGAGTATTCACAATTTACCTATACCCGGTTACATTCACCTCCACCAGATTGAAATTCGTCCCTGAATTTCCAGTGGAGTTAACTCCAGGCCGGCTGTCAGACTTATGTTTATACTGTTTCATGCTAACAGACACGGTCCTGGCTCCCGGACGAGCCCCCAAATATAACAGGAGACGAAAAGTCGTGCCTCAACCGGGACTTGAACCCAGGGTCTCTGGTTTACCGTATCAGCGCTCTACAAACTGAGCTATCGAGGACATACGGTTAGGAATCGATTTTTCACCATTTACCTGTACCCGGTTACATACACCCCCAGATTGAAATTCGTCCCTGAATTTCTAGTGGAGTTAACTCCAGGCCGGCTGTCAGACTAATTTCCATACTGTTTCATGCTAACAGACAAGGTCTTGGCTCCCGGACGATCCCCCAAATATAACAGGTGGTGAAAAAATCGTTCCTCAACCGTACCAGGGCTCTAACCACTAAGCTATCTAGGAATCGATTATTCACTATTTACCTATACTCGGTTACATTAAACACTACTGCATTTCGATTTAATTGAAAAATAGTAGGATCTGTACAGGACTTGTTATTACTACAAAAGTAAAAAAAATAACTGTTGATTTTTCCGGTTTTCGATCAAAAAGAGTTCATAACTAGGTTTAAAAACGGTATCAAAAGTTGGGATTGATGGGTTATATGTAGATTAATTGAGTATGGAAGGGCTAATTTGTCTCGTCTATGTTACAGAGATGGTTTGTTAGCTTCAGCGTATATATTTTCGGCTGGTGATATACGAAAGGCACGCAAGGCGAGTCGTAATCCCTGATTATGTATAGGATCGAGCACCCGTAAGTAAGACTTGATACGCAGGCTTCATAACCTCTGCTCCCTACTAAATTCCATATTTCGCCCATCGTTTTCTTGTTTAGGGCAAAGCATTTTGTTAGAATGGTCTCCATACGCCGCTGGCCATGTAAGGTTCCATGTTTCCAAATTTCCCCTTTCATACTCTTTTTCCAAGACGATTCATATACTATTGAGCCGTAGAGTCCAGCTTGGATCTGACGAGATCTAGAAAGTCGTAAGAGCACTATTCAATCAACTTCCTAATTAGTGTTTGAAACAACTTTATGTAAATGAACAGCTTTAATGCTTGTGGCCTTTAAGTATTTAAGGTGTGCTATGAAAGTTAATTTACTGTCAAACATAATACCAAGAACTTCGTCTCACCGACTATTGGTATTGATGTTTACTCGTACGTAGTTGACAAAATACATACAATTAGTTTTAGATTTAGAAAATTAAAAACCAGTTTCATCAGACGAAGTCGGAAGTTGATTAAGACATTGCTGTAGTTATCTCTCAACATAATAAAAGAAATGCATTCTTTGAGCTTTTATAAACGTTTATACATATTATATAATTGTAATATGCAATACATCCAACCTTCGTGTCGTTTCAAATAAACACACAATTCAAGTTTTAAATATAAGATGTTCATCACTAAAATGTAGCTTTAATAAATTGTAAGTCATGGATAAAATGGAAGTGTATTAAAATAAATAATTTACAACTATTATTGTAATGTCGTACTTGTTTGCTTGAAACGTGGACGTGCACACGTGTTCCGTGTGACAGACTGTAACTTCATAATGCATTACTATGTTTTACAAACATTTTCAACATGAATACACCATTGATTAATCTTCTTTTAGCGATTAGTAGAACTTGTCCACGAACTTGTTTGCCAAGGAATAATAATTAATAAAGGTAAAAAGCACATAAAAACATATACTTCTGAAATAAGAGATACCCTGATAACGAACTTGTTTGCCAAGGAATAATAATTAATAAACGTTAAAAGCACATAAAAACATATACTTCTGAAATAGGAGATACCCTGATAACGAACACATGATGACGTGAACATGTACAAGTGAATACATATACCGGACAAAACAAGCTTAGCACGACTTTTTAGGGACATAGATTAAAAATATGAATATTGATATAATTGTTTGAAGATATAAGAAATGCTAGGTAATGATGTGATTTTCAAAAAAAAGAAGTTATTGTATTACTTTCTTCGCTAAGTATCAGCATTACCTCCCATATATTAAAACAACTTATTTTATAACACAAACGTATTGCCTTCTTAGGTTAATTATTTACAATTGTATGCATAAATGAACATGCAGTACGTGAACAAATTAACTGTTTGGCATTGACAAGAATTGCCCTTTCTGTCATTGTTTAAAATCCACTGCAATGCATTCACAAACGATTGGTATTTTCAAACAAAAACATTCCAAATTTCGTAATTTTAAAATTCCCCCTTTTCATTCCCCTTTTCATTTAAATGAGAATGATTTTTGATAATCTATCAAAGTATGTTCCCATCATATTTGCTTTATATTTATCACCGACTTTGTTTACAAATGATTTTGTATCATTATTATTGGTCATATCTTTGACTTTCTCATTGACTCCGAACAAACACGGCTTTCTAGCTCGTCTATGGCTATGGAAATGACATGCATTTTATGTGCTAAAATTATTTTTCTCAGTATTTAAGCAATATATAAACATTTAACACACATAGCTCTAAATTCGTGATGCATATTTTAAATAACAATTGTAATTTATATTCTTAACACATATGATGACTTGGATAAAATAGTTTTCCGATTAATGAAACGAAGCAATACGACAATAAACAATACCAGTCTGAACATGGAAATAATGTATAATGAATTTGCACATTTATGAGTATTCTTATCGAGTAACTTGACGTAAAGCACCATTGCACCTGTTATTTCAGACACACCAATAAACATATAAGCACAAGGTAGCCCCATACATACATAAACATAAAAATGTTGTTGAAATATTAAGAGTATTTGGGACTTTAACGCATTTTTAACACGAAGGTTTCCGAATTTCTATGTTCTTTCCCCTCTCTTGGGCGGCTCGAAATAGTCTGAACAATATGTTGACGAGCCGTTAAACAACAATTAAAAAAGCATCGCCGTATTTGCAAAATAATGCACGAATACAAATTAGTTCAGCTCTGGTAGGTGGGTTTACTTTGATCTGAGTTGTGTCATGTCTGTGACCTTAGATCACCCGTGTTAGAATTGGCACCTTTTAGCGAATCATATGGATCCATGTAACTATTACTTTTGGTTATCGTAAGATGTTCTCTTTTTTGAACTTTGTCCACTGGATTAGTATAGCTTATTTTAACCATTAAAGGGTCTTTAGCATTTACGTTATCATTTTCGTTCGCTTCCGCATTTATATTTGCTTTGTTTTCGGAATTGATGTTCGTTGGTTCTTGAATTTCATTATACAAGTTTTCTTTTTCTTTTATTTCTTCATATTGAGATTCTTCGTCATTGTTTCTACACTGATTACTGAGTGTTGAGTAAACCTGAGTGACATTAACATGACCATTAGAAAGATCAGTATCCGTTGTTCTTGAATCACCTCGGTGTCTTCCAGATGCACTGTGCTTTTCCTTAGACCTACAAACAAAATGTGTTTTTTAACTTTATATATATTGCAATAACAATCTCGTCCGAGATTTTGTTTAATAAAACATTCAAATCAACATTTGAAAAGTCGGACACCAGTTACTACCAATATGTTAACAAACTAATTTTCTGCTTCTATTTCAGTATTCAAGGGCAGTAACTCTGGAATACATTGGTACATTTGGCGCATTGTCGAATTCGTCCGAGATTGTGGTGTTGATCGTAACCGTTTTAATACAATTAAGACGTTGACGAGCTAAAATGTGACTACTTTTTAATAATTAAAGGCAACAGCTATGGAACACATGTGTCACCACTGACTATAGGAAAACGCACCCGAAATATTAAGGAAACACACTTCACATCAAATTTCGTGAAATTGGGAACTGCCTGCTGAAGTTCTTGTTTCCACAAGCTAACGAACGGAATGAGACGCCGAGGACAACGCTTCATCGCATAAGACATATCACTGGGAAATTCCAAGGCGGTAGCCCTATTGTCAATCCGTTTATGTTTATGGTGTCATATCTTGGGTTTCATTATTATTTGTAGTTGTTGTTTGTTTCCATGCGTGATTTGGTTGTCTGTGGTCATGTCCTGTTCGATTTTTATATCTAGTTCTACCATATCGACGACTAATTTGATGCTAATGGGCACGTACAATACTTGTGTATAGCCCCAAAGAAAAATGTCAAAGTTTATGACGATTGTGTTTACCTTCTGCACCAACAACAGCAGATGAGGACCAGCACCAGAATAAAGACAACCGCAGACACAATGCTCACTGTCACGTATACAATAACTGCAATAAAAAACAAATCTAATTTAAAGTAGCTATCCCGCCAACAACAGCCATATTTTACAAAATATTAAAATAGATATAAATATATATAGATATACCGTTCCGAGGTATATATATAATTTACATATTTTGAGAATCCAAGCTCTATAGACACAATATAAACGGCTTTAACCAGCGAGACTAAACCCCAAAAAGTGGAGCGTCAAATTAAGAGTTACCAACTCATAATTCATTTTAGGTATATTCAGTCACGGGTATCTTAATAACTTGTCAATAAACCTAATCTTTTGTAATCGGCATATATACATTATTATATCATATGAACACGTTTTGATAACGGTTTTGTAGTGTAATTTTGCCGTTATTTGGCGGGTTAGTTTCTTTAAACCAGCCATAATAGTTAAGATGTGAGTATATCTTTATATTTTTAGAAACTGTGAATTGCACACAGTTAGTTGCTTAACTGGATCAGTCATTCGGGTAACTCAGTCTGAACGTGTGTTTTGTACTTTCCATGCATGCTTTCGGCTCACTGTGGTCTTTGAGTCCTGTTCGCCTTTTGTATCTACATTATTAGGTATTTCATAATATTTCAGCGGCATGTTGTTCATGATTAACTAACTAATTAACAAAGGAAATGTGATATCGTCTTTAATTATGAGGTAATACATATATTACAGGTTAACAATGGAATGGTTACAGATCCCTTTACCCATGATTTGACCGTAGTTAGCGGCGTACCAAAGCGAACACTTACTAACTTGATATGCATCCACAATTTAAGTTGTAGAATTTTACCCTATCTAGCGCAGTTCCGAAAAAATAATTGTCAGCATGATAGCATCCACTAGTATAACTTGACCCTAGCTAGAGCAAAACCGAAAAGGAAAATTGCCAACGAATCAGTAGTGTCATTTTTACTGGTCCTTTGGGACCAACGAGCCCAATATAGGTGTCTATGAAGTAGAATACCGCTTAAGCCGGTGCTAGGGGCGTGAGAGGTGTTGCTTCTTTCATTACTTCTCATGATTAGACTCAATAAAACCGAGTCTGCTGCTTTATTCTCTTGTGTTTGTTGCTCCCAAAGGATCACCTTTATCAGTATTTATTGATATATTCATCCACTAGATAAGCTTTAGGATTTGACCCTAGCTAGCGGTATGCCGAAAAGGAAAATTGCAAACTTGATATGCATTCACTTGATAAGATTTAGGATTGGAACCTAGCTAGCTCAGTAACCAAAAGGAAAATTTCTAACTTATATGCAACCACTTGCTAAGATGTACACTTTGACTGTAGCTAGCGCAGTACCCAAAAGGAAAATTGCTAACATGATAGCATCCACTAGATAAGATATAGCATTTTCTCTACCTTGTGCATTACCCAAAAAAAGGAAATTGCCAACTTGATATACATCCACCGGAACAAGATGTCGAAAATCATTATTACGTATTTATTAACATTCACACTAGCGTTCGTTTAGTGCAGTGTGGCGGCTGTAAAAAGTCTCCCCGTGCTACGAATTAGTAGTGTTATTTTTACTGGTCCTTTGGGACCAACGAGCCCAATATAGGTGGCTTTGAAGTAGAATACCGCTTAAGCCGGTGCTAGGGGGCGTGAGAGGTGTTGCTTCTTTCATTACTTCTCATGAACAGACTCAATAAAACCGAGTCTGCTGCTTTATTCTCTTAATTATGTTTTCTGCTCCCAAAGGATCACCTTTATCATTATTTATTTACTCACTATAAGAAACCGCATCACCTTGTTCATCAGTGGTATTGGTAGATTCCTGTGTATCCGCTGTTGTTCTTTTCTCATCTGTTTGTGTTGTTGATCTGTAAGAAGTGACCGGTTAATGTGCGTACTAGAGAATAAGTGTATGTAAACTATCTTTCCATATCTAGTCTTTGATTTTGAGATAAATGATTTGTCCAATTTTCTTAGTCTACTTAAAGCTTCTCTGATGTTAATTATGATAGAAAGATGAATGTCGATGACTTACGCAGAACTGTCCGTATTATAATCTTCCTCTGCATGTATGAATGTCCTTGGGTACTTTTCTGAAAAGTAAGAGACGCCGACTTTGTAACACTCGCATGCGACTGATGGGATGGGATCGTAATATATTATAAGTTATGTATGCAGCTGGCATAAAATTATCAATAAATAATATTTAATTAGGAGTTGATTGAATCTTAGTTAACCCTGAACCTAAGTGGGTTGTTTTTTCTTCTGAAAAATAGTAGAAATGGTAAATGTGTAATTTAATAATGATACAGTCGATCCTAAATTAACAGGGATCTGCTTAAATACCATGAAAATCAATTCCGACTCAATAACATAAAAACAAATACAAACTAAAAAGCTTGTTTGAGCCAAAGGGTTTTTGGACTGTTAAGATAAAATTCAACTAGTACCTAAATAAAATGTATATCACTGAAACATACATTTTTAGTGGTAAATAAAAAATACCTTACTTTTCAAAATCGGTTGAGAAATAAAAATTTCACATGCAAAAGTTGTTTTTGATAGGGCCTTTTCAATTCAAAATTCTAATGCGTCAACAATTTGAAAACATTTTTTTTTTTAATTTCTATCGAAAAATGGTTTTAATGTGTTGAATAAATGTAAATGAAAACACTCTGAAAGTTTTAAAGCAAAATATTAAGGCTAACTGAAGTTATTTGAGATTATTTGATTTTCTGCTGTCCCATCATCAAGGAACTTAATGGGAAAAGCCTCACCAAAATAACATTTTGGCTGTAAAGTATTTATTTCTCAACCTATTTTCAAAACTCAGGTGTTTTTATTTACCACTAAAAATTCATGTTCCACTGATAAATAATTTATGAACCCATTATAATAATTGCTCAAGTTAATGCTGAAAACCCTTTGGCTGAAACCAGCGCCCGAACAATAATACAAAAAAGTCTATAGATGAGTGTGGAACTTTTATATCGGTATCAGGACGTGTGTTATGAGTTGTGTTAGATATCCTACTTCTCGTGCAGAAATAGCTCAGCCTTTCAGCACAACCGATTGTGAATGCGGAGATCTGAGATCCATTTGAATTTATCGACTGGCAATATAGTGGCTCTAAGGTTTTCGTCACTTCGTAATCTGTAGAAAATGTGAAAAGCAAACAATAAAGCATTTATATGGCTCGACTATCATAATCAAAATTATTGTAAATTTCAAATGTATGCCAAATTATAAACTTAAGTGTAGCATTTATTCATATAAACAGAGTGCATTTTGTATTTCAAATCCGTATTGGTCATGTTTGTTTTCACCATGTTTGACATACTGACGTATGAATTCTCGCAGGTCATGTTTGTCGACCAAAGCTTTAACTCATTAGTAATGTAATTTCGTACCGTTTGTCACACAATTGTTATAATATGTACCCTTCAAAACAGTACTTCAATTCACAAGGATTATATATTAATACTCATATTTATTTTATAATATTGTCTCAACAAGTTACAGGCCGTTTTTTTGTGTGTTTTTTCTTCTTTTTTTTCTCTTTTTTTCAAATAATTGTCAATCACTAATATTAATGTTAACAACTGATGTGTGATCAATATGTCGTGCGATTTGACAGAGGTACATCAAGGCTTCACTAATACTAAAAGAAGAGTATGACAATGGACCTTTGGAAACGGCCGAACACGACACATACGAAATATTGCAGTCTCGGTTTGATTGAGACTGTAAGTTATACAAACGTACTCTTCGAAAAGGAGCAGTCATTGCCAGTAAACAGTTTACAATGCCTTCATCAAACATGGGACCAGGCACTTATCATCATAATCATACACACCGGCCCAAACATGCACCAGCATAACCACAATAAATGACTACTAGAACAAACATGGGTCCAGGCACCCAAATTAAAAAATCCATGCACTCTTGCCATGGTACTAGAACAAACATGGACTCAAGCACTCATCATCAATCACAACCATACACACTTTATACTAGAACAAAAGGTGGACTCAAGCACTCATCATCAATCACAACCATACACACTTTATACTAGAACAAAACATGGACTCAAGCACTCATCATCAATCACAACCATACACGCTTTATACTAGTACATAAGGTGGACTCAAGCACTCATCATCAATCACAACCATACACACTTTATACTAGAACAAAACATGGACTCAAGCACTCATCATCAATCACAACCATACACGCTTTATACTAGAACAAAAGGTGGACTCAAGCACTCATCATCAATCACAACCATACACGCTTTATACTAGAACAAAACATGGACTCAAGCACTCATCATCAATCACAACCATACACGCTTTATACTAGAACAAAACATGGACTCAAGCACTCATCATCAATCACAACCATACACGCTTTATACTAGAACAAAACATGGACTCAAGCACTCATCATCAATCACAACCATACACACTTTATACTAGAACAAAACATGGACTCAAGCACTCATCATCAATCACAACCATACACGCTTTATACTAGAACAAAACATGGACTCAAGCACTCATCATCAATCACAACCATACACGCTTTATACTAGAACAAAAGACGTGTCCAGTTACTCAGTTTCACCAAAACTAGCATAGGTCCGGGCATTCACTTTCAAAAGTATACACACTTGCCGCCAGAACTAATCTAGGTTCAGGCATTCGTTTTCAAAACCATACACACTTGCCACAAAAAACACATTGGTCCAGGCATTCGTTTTCAAAACCATACACACTTGCCACAACAATAACATTGGTCCAGGCATTCTTTCAAAAGTATACACACTCGTTACCAGGACAATTCATGAGACCAGGAACTGAGAAACAGAACCATGAATTCGTACATTCACCTTCAAAACCGTACATACTAAGGGGAAAAAAGTGGTCTAAGCGCTGTCACCATCCTAACCATTCACTTCCGGAACAAACATGGGGCCAGGCAATCACCACCATACACACGCTGGCTTCCCGAACAAACATGGGACCTAGTCACTACATATCATAACCATACACGCTGGCTTCCAGAACAAGTTCGACGAGAGACTCACCAGCATGGCAACGTACACTGGTTACAGAACAAATGAGAGGGAACTGGCAGTTATTGCCATACACAAGGGTTACCAAGTTTCAAGTTTTTTCAAGTTTTATTTCATAAGCTGGGCCCAACTGGGCATGAGCATTAACAAACACAAATGAAAATAACATCAATAACAATATTTACAAAGTTGAATCATAACATAGAATATAAACACAAAATAATTTCAATTCAAGATAAAATGACTAGATGGAATGAGTTTCGTATATTAATACTGAGTAATAAATGTAAAATTAATAGGGGAAGGTGAAAAATAGTTACTTAAATTTATCAATAATTTTCTTAACAAATAATGACAGTTTTAACAATTCATAATTATCTATAGATTGAAAAATGTTTCTAAAATTATATGTATTTGCAATAATAGAATTAGAGGAAATATATTTCTTTCTTTCATTTTTAAAAAAAGTGCAAACAAAAATGTAATGAAATTCATCACCAAGCACATTTAAATGACACAAATCACAAGTTCTTAATCTTCTCTCTATATTATAAAGTCTGCCTTTTTCCACTGGGAGTTTATGATTAGAACATCTAAAATGGCAAAGTGACAATGCAAGATTCAGCGGTAAATCTACTAGATACCTCTCAAACGCAAAAGTATTTTTGAAAATTCTATAACTCACACATTTTGGGGATTCATAGACTGTGGTATTCCAGGATTGATTATATATATCTTTAATTCTGCTTTTTATTAAATTTCTAAAAACAAGTGGGGATGGAACATTTTGATTTAACCAATATTCAGAAAAACCAAGCTGATCAAGTGAAGTCTTGACATAACCTATCCAAGGAGAATGGAAAACATTGCTTTTATCAAGTTCATACATTAGTTTATACATTATACGACAAATCTTATCTTCTTTACTATTGACCAATTTACACCAGTAGTTCAGAACTCTACTCTTTATAATACAATCCATTGGCATTCTCCCAAGTTCACCATAAATCATAATATTTGGTGTTGAAGTTTTGAGTTTTAATACCATTTTACAATATTTTAACTGGAATTGATTAATAATATTTACATTCTCACAACCCCAGACCTCCGACCCATATAATAGTATTGGACTGACCATCGAATCAAATAGATGAAGTTGAAGATCAAGAGACAGACAAAGCTTTCTAGCCTTTTTAAGAACAGAGAACATGGCTTTTCTAGCCTGATCACAGAGATATTTTTTAGTTTTATTAAACTTGCCATTGTAGTTAAACTTCATACCAAGATAACTAAAGTCATCAACCACATCAAGATTTAAGCCCCCATAAGTAAATACTGGGATATTACCGTACGTTCTATGTCAATCCAGTCACATCATTATAGCCTTTCACGCTGGTTTCCAGAGCAAACATGGGACTAGACGCTTACCAGTTTGCTAATTTACACTGAAAACCAGAACAAACATTGATACAAGAACTTACCATTGTAACCATACACACTGATCACCATGCGTTCTATGTCGATCCAGGGGTTACTGGCCGTGGAGTATTCGTCTTCTCTCTGAAGAATGTCTCTTCCGGAAAGTCGCCAATTGTTACTGTGGTTTCGGCATAGTTGCCTTGCAGTTATCATATTAACATTTGTATTAACGGCAATATGTCTCAATGATCCACCATCTTGCACTGCAATTGACATGTATGTATATATCGAACAGCTTACTTCTACTTACACTGCTACTAGTACTAGTACTGCTATTATAACTAATAAGGAAAAATAAAAATAAAGTAAAGTAACTAGAAAACTCACTTGGAACAATTTTATCTGACAAGAGGTCCTTGGTCCTTAGAACAATATTATAAATAGTGTTGTTGTTTTTTAAATAAATTCCGTGTGCATATATAACACATTCGTTAAAAAGACACATGGCAATCTTGATTTCTTTAAAACTCGCGGCGTCCCGTTATTTTTCTATAAAACGTGCATAATTGCAAATCATTAGGCCAAACAAAAAAATAGGTGTGTTTCCTATTGCATGCTCTAAAAAATAGGGTCGGTAGGTAGGCATTATTATTTTATTTTTTTTTGGAGCAAGATATTGTGAGATTCTACATGTATTTATCTCATAAACCCCATACAAGTTGATGATACAGCTGAAAGTTGCTCTGTGATGTCAGTTTACCTCGATATATTGAAATAAATCATTGTTCAGAACAAATAAGAAACATTATTATTTTTTTTTTTTTTCATAAAAGGTTTTAGGGTCGGCCCCTTAAAATAGGTATTTTTTTGTTTGGCCTTAATGTTAATTATCAGACTATGTCAAAGCAAATTGTTTTTACATATTACAAACTGTTGCTCAAATTGCACCATTAATATATCTAAACATTTGGTAGAATAACGAAGGAAAATTGAGAACTCAAAATGTCATTTAGTTCTATTCAACCAGGTTTGGTGCTACTTGATTTCCGTGTGTCCCTGTAACATGGTGCAATATATTGTAGAAATATGCATTATGTTTGTGTTTATGTTATGTTAATTACTGTATTGAATTGCATTGGATTTACTAGTCGCACCAACAGCTAAGGTAATATGGTGACTTTTCAGCTTCCATTGGTGGAGGAAGACCCCAAGTGCCCCTCCGGGGAATTTTTGTGCACATGCGGACACCTGGGTAGAACCACTGACGTTCCGCAAGCCAGCTAGATAGCTTCCTCACATAAAGATTCCTAGGCCCATAAGGGATCGAATCCACAGCGGTGAGAGGCAGGCGATTTCAAATCAAGTCTGGTGAATGTACATTATTGCACATATATGTTGTACATTGCCTTTACTGATTTACTTTTTTTCAATTATTTTAACGCTTTAGAAACCTCCTTAAACTATGTCAGGTTGTATCTGTCTATGTTCTTTTACCGTTATTATCAACACTTCTATGTTCATGATTGTTTACACTACTTTCAAAAGTTTGTGTATGTTTGTTTGTAAAAATGCGATTTTTTGGGGCGGATGCATTCTATGCATGCTACATTACCTTATCGAATTGTGAATCTACTTGTTTAACAACACGACTATAATAGCCTTTGCGTCCATTGTAAACCCAGATCAGCCCACTGTAAACCCAGATAAGGGTTTACAATGTCCGGCTACTGATCAGTCATTTTCCCCAAAACACCCCTTTGTCACATAAATGGAACTGTCTTAATTCAAAGATATAACAGTCCCTTATATATATATATATATATATATATATATATAGGGGTTAAGGGTTAATATATACCCTTGTAAACACGTACTGAAATACTCACCCCACAAGACGTTTTCTGGTGCAGAATAAGGTTATATTTAATATACAAATTGTGTATAGTCTTAACGACTTACAGTCACTACAGATGTATCCATGTGGGCTGTCGCATGACTCACTATTCAGTTTCTTGGCGGGTGCGAGTATTGCGCACTGTCTTCGTATTCCATGAGTAGGCGATACCACTAACGTGAACGCGTCTTCAGATGCTGAAATTGGTTAATTGAATAGGTTATGTTTTCGCAGTCTTGGATACAAAAATAGTCTGTTAGTAATAGTTCAAGCAGACGTTCATTCAAATTAAATGATGACGTTAAGTTATTGATTCATTACACGTACACTGCATGCTTATATGACTCTGACCCAAAAAACACTTCCCGCGTATTACAAAGATGGGAAATAATGCCTTATAACGCGTTAATCGGTATGTAACCACCAATTACTTTTCCCATTGACCTCAATATTAAAAGTTCATATACGTATAAACGATTTGCCGTAACATCAAATCAAGTGTGGATAATGCAGCAGTATAATTTTAATATAGAAAAATAGCCTTCCACATAAGATATTTGCAAACGTTTTTGTTGCTTTCTAAACATGTCAAAGGTGCCGTGTTTTCTTTATTTACACTGTCCCGTTTTACTGGGATCACAGTAGGGTAAGTGTGAGGTTTGGTGCACCCTAGAACCTGGTTTAAACCCCCAGCAGCCTTGTTTTGCCACTGACCGTTCCAAGGCGGTAACGCTATTGTCAACCCTTTTTGTGTTTTGTGTCGCAATATGCCTTTATTCTGTGTTAACATTGCCATTCATGTTTGTCCTTTTGCGTGTTTTGGGGTTTACTGTGGTCTGTGAAAGCTGCATTTTATACTTATTTTCGTTGTTGCTGACACAGTGTATGCATATATTCGAAATGTTCTTCAATAATCCATTAAAACGATACACTGCTTATACATATATCACAAAATCACATAGAAGTGGGTCATTTTCCACCACTTTTGGCCATTTGTCCCTTTTCTAACAAAAAAAGAGGGATTACAATTTTTATAATAGGAACCATATTCGACTATACCTGCGTTATATCTTGGTGATTTATATGCAATTGGTGGTGGTAAACCTTATAATATATTAAAATTATTTCTGTTTGGATCAGTTTTGCTAAAACGACCTACTTGACATGTTATGCAACAACAAATGAACAGTAAAATAAATAATTTATTTAAATTAACTGAGTCGCTCGTGAATGTAGTATTGGCGAGTGTGTGTACTTAAAGGAAAATATATGCCGGAGCAAATATAATGGTCCGTATTTTTGTGCCATGCATGTCGCTAAAAATATCACCAATAACAGCGACTATCTGTTTCAGTCGATATTTGCTGCTTGATAATAACAAGGCGCTCATAATAACGAAGGCTTGGTGGAAAACTATCGTAACTACAAATAAATAAAGAACGAGATACAACAGTTTACCACCAAGCCATCGAAGACAGTCCCTGATAGTAAGTAGGTCTTTTCCGTGTCAAGAATCACTTCATTTTATCGTGTCAAGAATCACTTCATGTTATCATGTCAAGAATCACTTCATGACGTATGGTAAAGCAAGAACGAATAGAGTATATATTATAGGTTCCACACTTTTATGTTTGAGTGGAAGGAAGTAAATTTAACAGGACCTACCAGGGGCGTAGCTTGGCTGAATATGATGTGTAGGCTGAGTTCTAGTGGGGTTCGGAGGCATGCTCCCGCGGATTTTTTTTTTCAGCTAGACTGTCGGAGGTACGTTTTGGCGTATATTTCGTACCGGTGAATATGTCTATAAGAGCATCAATATCCTTACTTTTTACCGTAAATTATATATCTTATAACTAAAAAGAAGCTGAAAACATTTACCCATCGGTTATCTCTGGATCATATTTGAGTATATTTTGTTGCGATTTTATAATTTAGCCCCTTACCCTCTAGGCCTCCGATTTTTATTGCATTTTTGGTATTTTTATTTTTTCGATTTCTCAGAAAAATGTGTAGGCCGCGGCCTACACGACCTATAGGAAGCTACACCCTTGCCTACCAAAACTATAAATGAATAAATACCCTACATGTCCTATTTTTTCAAGTAAGTATGTTAGTATAAAAATCGAACAGGAAATGCAGCTTTCACAAAAAAGAGTAAACCCAAAAACACGCAAAAAGACAAACAAGAATGGCAATAGTAATAATAAAGGCATAAACACAAAAGGGGTTGACAGTAGGGCTACCGCCTTGGCACGGTCAGTTGCAAAAAATCCGCTGGGTGGTTTAAACCAGGTTCTAGAGTGCATCAAACCTCACACTTACCCTACTGTCATCCCAATTAAACGGGACAGTGTAAATAAAGAAATCCCCGCCATGAACTATTCTCTAACCAACAAGGCAGCATTAATAGGCAATATAAGTAAAACACAAAGATGCTCGTGTATATATAAATACAAAAAAAAACCAAGAGGTCAATGACCTTGAAGCTCTACTGATAGATTTTGATAGCTAGATCAGCATTCCTGTGAAGTTTCATAAAAATATGTCGAGTAGTTTCAGAGGAGTAGTCGCTACAAGTTGAAGTTTTTGCTATATAACTCTAGGTACACAAAGATGGCCACTGGCAGCCATGTTTAATGTCGAATCAAAATAATTTGCGACAAGGATCAACATCTTGACATGCTGATCATTTCAGAAAAAGTCCCAAATCAATATCACTTAAAAGTTTTCAAGAAGTAGTTGCTACAAACTTGTTTTTAAAAATCTATGTTTAGCCATGGTGGCCATCTTGAATTTCCGACCGACCTGAAATTGTGCTAGGATCAACTAGACATCAAGAGCAACATTCCTGTGAAGTTTCATGAAATTCCGTCAAGTAGTTTCAGAGGAGTGGTCGCTACAAGTTTTTACTATACAAACTCTATGTAAACAAAGATGGCCACTGGCGCCCATGTTTAATGTTGAATCAAAATAATTTTCGACAAGGATCAACATCATGTCATGCTGATCATTTTAGAAAACGTCCCATATCACTTAAAGTTTTCAAGAAGTAGTCGCTACAAACTTTTTTTAAAAATCTGTTTTTAGCCATGGCGGCCATCTTGAAACGCCGGCCGACCTAAAAAAAAGTCTGGGATCAATTAGACATCAAGAGCAACATTCCTGTGAAGTTTCATAAAATTCGTCAAGTAGTTTCAGAGGAGTAGTCGCTACAAGTTTTTACTATATAAATCTCTGTAAACAAAGATGGCCGCTAGCGGCCATGTTTAAAATCGCATCAAAATAAATTTCGACAAGGATCAACATCATGTCATGCTGACCATTTTAGAAAAGTCCCATATCAATATCACTTACAGTTTTCAAGAAGTAGTCGCTACAAATTTATTTATTTTAAATCTATTTTTAGCCGTGGTGGCCATCTTGACTTTCCGGCCAGCCTGGATTTTTTTTTAGAATCAACTAGACATCAAGAGCAACATTCCTGTGAAGGTTCATGAACATCCGTCAAGTAGTTTCAGAGGAGTAGTCGCTACAAGTTTTTACTATATAACTCTATGTAAACAAAGATGGCCACTGGCACCTATGTTTAACGTCGAATCAAAATAATGTTCAACTAGGATCAACATCATGTCATGCTGATCATTTTAGAAAAAGTCCCATATCAATATCACTTATAGTTTTCGACAAGTACTCGCTACAAACTTATTTTTTAAAAATCTATTTTTAGCTGTGGCGGCCATCTTGAATTTCTGGCCGACCTGAAATTTTGCTAGGATCAATTAGACATCAAGAGCAACATTCCTGTAAAGTTTCATGAAAATCGGCCAAGTAGTTTCAGAGGAGTAGTCGCTACAAGTTTTTACTATATAACTCTATGTAAACAAAGATGGCCGCTAGCGGCCATGTTTAACGTTGAATCAAAACGATTTTTGACAAGGACCAAAACCATGTCATGCTGATCTTTTTAGAAAAAGTCCCATATCAATATCACTTATAGTTTTCAAGAAGTAGTCGCTACAAACTTGTATTTAAAAATTCTATTTTTAGCTTTGGCGGCCATCTTGGATTTCACATCAACATGAACTTTTGCTAGGATCAACTAGACTTCATGGGCAACATTTCTGTAAAGTTTCATAAATATCCATCTAGTAGTTTCAGAGGAGTAGTCGCTACAAATAAAAGTTTACGGACAGACAGACAGACAGACAGACGGACGGACAGACGAACGACGGACGCCGCACCACGGCATAAGCTCTGCTGATCTCTGATCAGTCGAGCTAACAATAGCCTAGAAAGCCACAAAAACTCGATGACTTGGCAGAGCAACAAGAGAATAAACCATTGAGGCCATGACAAGACAAGACCGCAGACAAACATCAAACGTCACCGTCCATTTGGGCTTTAGGTAGACGTCATCATAGGGTCCACAGCCTGTCCGGTCATCGTACACTTAAAGAGGAAAGCATAGTGGCGAACTGTAAATGGGTCCACCACCAGGCATACAGTACGTTGCAAAATGATAGGGTCATGACCTCTTTTGATAAACCGTTTAACAAGTTTAACAAAGATGGTATGAAAGTGATCATGATCAAGGATCTTACGAAGTTTGTAAATCACGTCACCATAGAAGTCAGGTTGTGATAGTCCTTGTCGCAGGAGAGCTCTTAAATTACTTTTATATTTGGACAGAAGATCAGGGATACGATAATAAAATTTTGCAAAGGTTTTACGTTATGGTAACGGTCCCTAGTTAAACAACGATTACGAATATTAAAGTCCTATCTTAACCAGTGAAGTAACCAAAATATCACGTGGCACCTTAACTTTTCCTTCTATCTCCTCTCTCAGTTATTCATTGATTTTGATGAGAATACATTCAAACGATTCATAGTGAATAGCAAAATCGTATTATAAGTTATGTTTATTTTGAAAGTAAGAAATTGTATAAAAAGATGTTTAAAGTTAAAAATGTCATCATTTTTCGCTTTTCTCTTAAAAATCAAGGTTTTGACATAGTCAAAGTTTCCGTCAAACTCCTTTTTTGTTCTAAATGTAAGAGAAAGAAAAATACTATCATTGGAAAGAAAATTAAATGTGTGATGGTATTTGGCATGAATGAAACTTGTATCTATAAAACTCTTCATAATATGTGTGTTTAAAGTTGGTATATAATTTATGAAATGTTCGCACTGTGCCACGTGAAATTTAGATAATTTTCGTGGAGTCCAATCTATTTGTTATTAGGTATGTGTTCGAAGACAGCACAAGAGCGTTTTCCTTACAATTCAATTTACTAGCCAGTCTTTCACTAGGGCGGGTATTAGTGTACAGCAGTATTAAAAGTTGATATAAACGTTGAACAGGAAATGTAGATTTCAAGGACCACAGTCAACCAAAATACAGGGATATAATTAAACATCAGTTACAAGGATAAACAAGAAGAAACTGATGCACAGCATCAGGGTGGCGCAGAATGTTTTCAAAAGGAGGAAACAAACATGTGTATTTATTTGCAAATTTGTATTATATGTCCTCGGCGAATTAAACCACGTGACCGTCTATACGTCGGAATTCGGAGGCGCTCCACAGGTTGTTTTTTTTATCTCCCTTTGATTAGTACCCGGCCCAACAGTTAACAATCTATCGAGACCGGGCACTTGAAACATCACGTGGTATCTGTTTATGTCGAACATGTTGAATTTAAGTTGATAAATAACAAAATGCTTTAAGGAAATATGACTTCGATCAATCGCTAATAGTGTGTAGTGTTGCATAACACCAACAACGGACCTTGCCAGTGCGTATCACGCCTAAATGCCTGGGTTGTTGTCGTTGGAGGTCGCCGGTACATGTGCACTCTGACGTCGAAGTGTGTGTGTGTGTGTGTGTGTGTGTGTGTGTAAGGGGGGCGGGGGGAGGGGGGCGGGGGCGGGGGCGGGGGCGGGGGCGGGGGAACAGCTTTTAATTGTCTCAATGCAAGGAAATTATCTGGGGCGAACAGCTTTTAATTCATCCTTAAAAATTCTTTCATAAAGGATGTGCAGTGGTGTCTGGTGGCGTGTTTCAATAATTTATATATATATATATATATACTGAAATGAAAAAGAAACGCGACACGGGAATTTCCGCTATATACTGCGTATAATGCACACTTAATTCAAAATCCCAAGATGTTTTGTAAAAAAAAAACAGTTGCAGTTCGTTAGAGAAAGGACACAACTGTGATGTTGTAGACGTTTTAATCACTACATGTTGTAACATGTTGAAGTTCCTCTTTGAAAATTGAGCCAGTTCAGTACTGTATTTAACGTAAAGAGTTTGCAAAATTTTGCATCCTAAGTTTGCTCACATGCTTCAACCAAACGCGTACTCTGTCAATGCAACTTTGCAGGAATACTTTTTGCTGCGTTACGTGTTGTTTTAGTCTATTTTCCGAAAGGACAGATGTATCATTGGATTAACAGCAGCATAGTGTACATACAATATATAGCGGAAATTCCCGTGTCGCGTTTCTTTTTCCTTTCAGTATATATCATATATATGTACATCCCAATAAAACGGGACAGTGTAAATAAGGAAATCCCCGCCAGGCTATATATAGTATGGCATATTACTAATATGTATTTAGTACCGATAGAGTAAAGACTCCAATAGATTCCGTTCCTGCCGCCACAGTACTGGTTGCTGTCGCCTGCGCATCGTCTTGTACACTCGCTAGTGTTGACATCATAGAGAACCGGGGACCAGTGATGAGTCGGCTGTAAGCATCGGCATATTCGACCCTATTTCAAAAAATGCAAATAAGATGTAGTTTGTAAACTTAAAACTTGTTTCCTGAAGAAAAAAAATAATTTAACAGCGCTCTTTTTTTTATTTAAAACATCACACAGAAACAGTAACCCAAACGTTTATGAATACTATATCTAGTTTAATGAACCACCTCACTTTAAAAAAGTGAACACAAAACTTAACCAAACAAATACGAAAATTATTATTATTAATATTTAAAACTATACCAATAATTTAGGAATCCCAAAATTAGACACATGTTGTTTTTAATACATAATGCTGATCTGTTAATGAAGCTAATATCTCCTAGAGAGTTGAGCCAATAATTATATATTATCTATTTATACCTGTAAGAAGAGTCAATGAAGTCGGGCCTCCTATACACAAATACAAGATAACGGAGACATGGTTAATGTTCCTGGGAACTGACCCATGGTAATTAGAGGACGGAGCTAGAAATTAAAAGACGGACCTATCAGCTGGCCGGAAATCAGTTGTGCGACCAAATAAAAATGGTGGCGACTTTAAAAATATAGGTATATTACTATGTACCCACCTGATATGAGGTATTGTATATTGGCCCCCATGTTTGAGAGATAATAATAAAGGCACCATAATAGTTGATTAATGTGTTAGCATTGTTTCGAGACGCGTTACATTTCCAATTAGGCAGTTACGTGTTATGGGTATATATTAGTATCAGCAACCAATACATTAATAATAATGTTTCTTTTGTTTCTGAAAACCGAGTGTTACATGTTTGCAAACATACTGAAAGTGCAAACGTTGTGTCGGGATCTGCTCCACACAATTGTAGGCACAGCTGGGGCGAGTTATTCGAAACGTTGGCATCGTTTGTCGTGTTAAAGGCTGCGGAGGCATTATAACAACCTGAAATTGTAAGTTGAAAAATAAACATACAAGGGTTCATCCATTGAAAGCAAAACTAAGGTGTGGTTTATGCTGAAAACTAGTAACCAATATTATCTTGATTTCATTTTCCTCATTCGTGGTCTCGCATTAATTCCATTAGGCGATAGGAAAGCTTATATTAGCAGGATTGTATAATGGATATTTCGACAATAAAACTCGTTTAAAAACATTTTTTACTGAAAAAAATGCGATAACCTGTTTAAAATTACCTATAAAACGTTTTAATTTTACAATATGAACACATTTTAAGACGAAATTAAGGTTTTATTTTATACCCCATCCAACCCCGTTTTCGCTTTGGATAGGGTATGAAAGTTAATACTCGGACCACGTAATGTCTAATACTTTTACTTAGTAAGTCGAAAGGTACACGAAGTCTCACTCATTATGTTATTGTTTGCTGAACACATTCTTGCTTCCTATGTACTTTAATGTTCATGATGTAAGTTTGATGACAATATGCCGTTCGTTTGTTTTATCTTGTCGAGTTTTACCTAATGTCTGTCACACGTGACAAGATAAACAACTGCATACTATATGTTTACCTGCATTGTCATTAATATAGCACTGTAAAAGCCGACACAGTGATCAACATTTGCAAGAGCTATATAAATATGTTCATGCTGGCATACGTTCTAAGCCATTGAAATATCTGCCTTAAAGGGAATGTAGCGACACAGCCAAAAAAAAACTCTATTATTGAGAGTTCTGAAAAACTTGGAAAAAGGTGAAAGAATTATCAAAATCGGATGATAAACAAAAAAGATATGACCATTTAAATTTTTTAGAACTATGACGTCATAGTTCCATATTACCATATATGGAATATTGATAAATATCATTTAAAACGAAGAAAATCACTGCAAATGAATAAAAAAAAATTACTGGTCATATAAATCATTACTGCCATTAAGTACTTATATATATATTATAAATACAGTTGCTGTCACCTTTTCCCTATAAATCAGTAAATTTTCATATTTATAAATATTCCATATATGGACATTTAGAACCGTGATGACATAGCTCTCAAAATGGCCGCTTCCATATCCGTTTAACAGAAACTTCAAATGGTCATATCTTTTTTGTTTATCATCCGATTTTGATAATTATTTCACCATTATTCAAGTATTTCAAAACTCTCAATAATAAAGATGGTTCGGCTGTGGCGCTACATTCCCTTTAAATTCAAAAACTGCAAAATGTCATGTAAAATATTAGGCCTGCTGCAGTATGTGAGAAGTTGAACTTATTAATCACTGATAAGTGACTCAGTGTCAACCTGTACGCCGGTTATCGTAATACTTTGACTTTTATGGAACTTAAAACAGCTTTCCGCTTGGCTTATATTAAAATTCCATAATCAAAAATATAAACGAAAACCTAAACGTATAGTGTTACATACAGACTTTTTGGAGATTAATGCATTTGTGAATTGTGAATAGTTCTAGCTTGCTATTCTAGAAATCTAAGTCTTTATTAATCAGATATTCAATATGTATTGGTCAAGATGTTTAACTGCAATGAACTACGATTCTATGAGAAATAATTTTGTGTAAAGTTATAGAAATGAAGCTGTACATAATATTTTAGAAAGAATAGTAAAACATTTAGCACTTCTAGAAAATATAACATTCTTCAAGATTGTACAGTTTTCCAGAATATTTGAAGACTAGTTGAATGTAGCCTTGTTCATGTATTAGAGTGTATACTGCGGATTCTGAGGTACTATCTAAATTGTGTATTTTGGATTTAGTTAATTGGATGTTATGGATTTGGATATGTGTTACTACTACCTATTTACAGTAATGATAATATTGCATGTTAGTTTGAATTTGGAAGTTTAATAAAACATTTAAAATGAGATTTTTGGTTTTACAAACTAATTATGTGAGTTATGTCCCAGTCCGAATTTTTATCTTTCTTTATGGCCTGTAATAATACACAGTACATGACTCATACAATACGCATGTAGTCCGTGACTGTTGGGGCCCAGTTTTGTAAATCTAATGCCTTAATAAATGTTGAGACGACTTTCCAGCCACACCCTATTTCCTAATCGGGTTAGTAACACTTATGAGAGTAATTGGAAATAAAGTATTTTTAATTTGAAAGAAGATACTGTTAACGTATCGTTTGGTTCCCTTATGTTAGTCTGTAATACGAAATCAGATATGTATTGATGTCCTATACAAAGTCAATCGATGAAATATATCCCTGCTTTTATGAAACAATTAAATATAATGTTTACCATTTGACCATATCCATGGTGTGAAAAAACTTCCAGTCCAAAGGCTGCTCTCTGTGTGTGGTGGTTGTTGGACGACATCGTTAGCAATGTGTTTGTAATTCTCGAGGGATGCAATAGTAGAACCTATCGTGTCGCATTGTTCTTGTGCCTCTTTCCATTTTGCTGAACAATGACTCTCAAAGTAATCTCCGAATTGTTCTACAGAGTCAGAATTAGACGAATTAAACAACTATTTGATCCAAACACTTCGTCAATCGGGTGTTTAAATTCAAATGGTGGAATAATTGTACTCCTTTTGGTCTTAATAAAAATAGTTATTACCAAGGACATACTTCAAAACAACCTGGTATTGATAGTTTTTTTCTTTATGTTAATTACGAATACGTAAATCTAGGTCTCATATCGTAGACGTAACGCTAACATCAACGGAAATCACGTGTACCAATGTACAAATTTGCAAGTAGATTTAATTGAATTGAATGTTGTTTAACGGCTCATCAACACAGTACAGGTTATTTAGAGCCGCCCCAGAGAGAGAGGAAGGATACATAGGAATCCGGGAACCTGCCCTACTCTTATTATCGAATAGATTCCTATGGTTCTTTAACGTGCTCGGAGGACCGCCCGGTTTACGTCCCCATCCGACGGACGAGGCTAAGGAAAAGTGTCTTGCCCAAGAACACACCGACGGAACTCAGTGGCACCACGGAGGATTGAACCCGGGGTCTCCGGTTACAAATCCGCCGCGCTACCGACTGCGCCACGCCAGCCCTCGCAGATTTAAAGTCGACCAGTAAATATAGCATTCAAGGACCACATGTCAATCAAAAACATGCACTGAGAAAACAAATACAAAGATGAACTAGAACGAATTCAACGGCGCGCCATCGCAAATACCCACGTTTTCTTCACACAGGCCATACCCCAGACACCACCACACACACACACACATACATGATAACAACATATTAGTATACACTGTAATCCCTTCATCAAAATGTTCGTTTGAGATATAATTTTAAAAATAATTGACCCCTGATACCCTCCCCCACCAACCACCTCCTCCAATCCCAACCCTCAGGGAAGACGACCTTATATTTAAATAATAAATCATTTGACATATCTCTTTCATAGATGACTATTATACCAACTAATGTGCAAAAGTATGGAAAAATAACACTGTAATTGAATTATTAGTGTATTTGATGCCCCTTCCCCCAGGCCCCCACCGATGAAATAGGAGGAAACAAATGTATACAGTGTAATCCCATCATCATGTTTCATTTGAGACATAATATAAAAAGCAGACGCCCGAGTTCAAAATAATAAAATCGTTTGATATGTTGTTTATCTTTCATAGACAATTACATACTCCACCAAGTTATGTGCAAAAATATGGAAAAATGACAGTGTAATTGATGTTTTTAGTGTATTTGACCTTTTGACCCCACTGAGGGCCCCTGGGTGTGGAGCCATCATCATAATGTTTCATTTGAGACATAATTATCAACAAACAAAAAAAACCGCCTGCCTCACCCACCCTGGGGCCCCCTGGGCAGACGTCCGAGTTCGAAACAATAAAATTGTTTGATATGTTGTTTATCTTTCATAGACGATTACATACACCAAGTTATGTGCAAAAATATGGAAAAACGAAAGTGTAATTGAATTTTTTGTGTATTTGACCTTTTGAACCCCACCCCCCTGAGGGCGTGTTCGTTGGCGGACGGACTATAAACCTTAGAACTACACACACACACACACACATACCCTGAGGGCCCCTTGGCTCGGAGCCAAAAATAATTTTGCTCTTGCACGCCGTCATCATATGTTGAAGTCATACCCTAAGTTTGGTTGAATTCCGTTCAGCGGTTTAGGAAGAGATGCAGTAACGGACGGACGGATGGATGGACACACAGGCGGACAAACGGAGGCGGTTTTAGCATACCCTGTTTTTTTCAAAAACATGGATATAGTAAAAGGCAAGATATGGCATCACAAACATAAAATGGACAATAGAGCTACCGCAAAAAAACTACTGATAAAATTCTGGAAAGCATTCTGTGCTTTCACGCATTACTTGTTCATTTTACAGAGCTATATGCAACATTTTTTTCCCGTCCCATATTGACAAGGAGTCTAATCGAGTCACTTCAGACATTCTCTAAACTACTATTCCTTAATAAGGATCCATATAGCGCATGGTGATCTGCCTTTCAAGTATTGTTTAATCACCCTAAGGATAATTATGTTGTCTGCTTTGTAATGTAGTCTTTTGACTGTTACCTGTGATACGCAGGCTTCTAAACCTCTGTTCCCAACTAAAGTCCATTTTGTTTATTTCGCCCATTGTTTTCTCGATTAGGACAAAGCATTTTGTTAGAAACTTGGAATGGTCTTAAAATACCATATTGAAGATTCCATGTTCGCCGTCATATACATACCATCTTCGAGATGGCTAAACTTTCCGTACAATTGACATTTTAAATATTGAGTTCTGCTCAATTCGGGGCTAGAGGGCGTGAACGGTAGCTAGCATTTTTCACTACCATTCATAAACAATCTCAATCAAACCGAGACTACAATATGTTTTGTATTTATCATGTTCGGCGATTTCCAAATATCTCCTTTCATACGCTTGCTTATTTTGTTAGAGGATAACACACATAACAGTATGTCAGTGATTTCTTTAAAAACGCTAATAATATAATGTTTGTTTGACGGCTACATTACGAGTATGTCAGTGTTTTACATAAATAATAACTCAAACTACTCATGCGTGTCCTTCAGTTCAATCCACTGAGAATGATTTTGTTTCTGAGCATATGACTCAGTGCACTGATTTCAATTTTGAAGTGGAATTGAATTGAATGTTGTTTAACGGCTCATCAACACAGAACAGGTTATTTAGAGCCGCCCCAGAGAGAGGGGAAGGATACATAGGAATCCGGGAACCTGCCCTACTCTTATTATCGAATAGATTCCTATGGTTCTTTAACGTGCTCGGTTGATAGACCGATACACGGGACCGCCCGGTTTACGTCCCCATCCGACGGACGAGGCTAAGGAAAAGTGTCTTGCCCAAGAACACACCGACGGAACTCAGTGGCACCACGGAGGATTGAACCCGGGGCCTCCGAATTTTGAAGTGGAACAAAATTAAAACAAACTCCCAAAAAGTTGTCTTCAAACAATAACACAATTATTAGCTGCTTAATCGCATGAATTTATGTGTACATATAAATCCATGTTTATCGGCAGGAATTTATCAGCAGGCATTCGGGTGGATGTTTAATTCTTAGATTCCTGTGTTTAGTTCGGTATTCATGGAATCAAAATATTTGTTTTTAATGGAATTTGAACCTGCATGTTCTCTAAAACATGATTTCATAATACACACCACAATATATTGGATGATTTGAGCATGGTAATCAGTAATCTATATTTCAGACAGTTGGAAGGCATACGCCGAATGTGTAATATCTAAATAATGAGCAGCCGGAGCATAGAAACATTTAGCATTTGTAGAGCCACAGTCGTTAATTTGGAGTGTTAGAGCCTATATGTATGTCTGAAACAATTTTGATTGGATTAAAAACAACATTTCTTGTAAGTTTGTTTCGGATCGTTTTCGAATATTTCAGAATAAGGCGTTAATCTTGAAAAATACTTTGTATGCAGATGAAATGAATTCCCTTATTAAGATAAGGTATTGTTTTAATGTGGTCAGATTCCTTGTCAATATCAAGGTTAGAGAAAGATCCTTTTTTACATTCTGAATAATGTACAGTTGTAATGTTTGTATTATTATTGGAAATAAAATAAGTTTAAACCAAGGTTAGAGAACGTGTATAGTTTTGAATTTTGAAAGCAATGTAATAAAGAGAATATGTACGAATAACTACTTTGCCTGCTTCTTCATCGATTAAGGTCTCACTACACAATTAGTTCCCTTGCATGTGACTGTAGGTGACTGTAAGAGGTGACTGTAAGATTATTCTTACTCCATAACAAGTAGGGGTGTGTTCTTCAGTTTGAGATATTTTTATAATTGCCCATAGATATTTTCTTTTCTTGTTGCAGGTGAGAAAACAATAGTGTGAGATTGGATGAACAGCGATTAGACGACACTGACAGCAAAATGTGACACATTTGAGGGTGCTCAAAATGCGTATGAATTTAGGTGCAAACTGTTTAGTGAAAGCCGAAAAGAGTACCTTGCCTGACACCACTCGCATAAAAAAACAAAGAGGGCTATGTACAGATTTTGTGGATTTTTATGAGCAGCAGTAACTGTATTTTCCAAAAAAATATACTTTTAGACTGTAAATGCTTGATTCAGAATGGAAAATTGGACTTACTGCCTATGGCCAACACAGTAAAATCGAAGTGTGGTGTGACACCTTAACTTTAGTGAATAAATTGACAAAGAGGTGGGAGTGAAAGCATTATTTCTTTCCGGACTGTGAATGAATTTTACGCAAGTCAGCGACCGTCATAGTCCGTAGGATTTCCGTCTAAGGCTACCGTTACGTCTATGGCCATGAGACGAAGAGACTAAAGTTTCCGGCTTAAACATATGAGTATTATATCCTTTGAAATGTTTCCGTCCTGGTAAATAGTTGCATTTTAGCCAATCGGATATGGTGTTAGTAAGTCTTAAATTAATTAGAAAGAAGTTTAGAGGCGTTCACCGTTTAACAAAAGGCTGTACATGTAGATATAAATCAATATCATGGTCGTTGCAATACATGTGAGTGTATATATAGCCAGGTATGCTACATAAAATATATTGTTAATGTTTAAAACTACCCAAACACATAAATTATACTTTAATAAACATATGGAGACTTATTACCTCCGAATGTTGATGAGTTAGAGCAGCAGACTCCCGCACAGTAGTCAACAAAACAATGCGGCTGGTCCCAGACACCATGAGCACATTCCAGAATATTTGTTTCGTCTCCATTGCACTTGACACCGCCTAGTACGAAGTTTGGAATTTTGGGTTTATAAATTGCCCGCTCGACCTTACTGTATCTGAAAGCATTATCAATTCAATAAAATCAAAAAGTAAGCAATCCTTTTTCTCATTTGCTGGTTAGTTGTGCCCTGACGAAGCAGAATACCTACAAGATTCACAAAGCAAATGTTGAATGACTTGGCTAAAGTCAGAGCAACAAGAGAAAAACACAAGACCAGATTGAAGACATACATTAAACGATACCATTCCTTTTAGGATTTAAGTAGACATCATCATAGTGTCCAGAATATGTCGGGTACAGTAAATATTGCAAACTAGATATGGTTAATCAAAACAGTTAACACATCATCGGTCGTATGTATTTGAAAGAAGGACGTATCAGTCATTGTATTTAGAAACGGTTTTATTTATATCAATGGTATATGTTATATGGAGAGACAAAATGTAATTTAAATAGCCATTAACACACCTATATCCAAGTTGTCTACACACAACGTTCGCGGCATTCTCTTTAAATCCGTCATCATCACAGACGGGGCGCCAATATTCCTGGGAGTCTCGGCGTATCTGAATGCATCCTTGATTTGTGCTGTGACCATTTACTAACCTCAGTTCCACTAAACAGAACATAACGATATTATTTCAATACCGGCATTTTACGGACATATCGAAGTATACAATCAATGTTTTATTTGCCTACATTCAACTAACTAAATATACTCGGTACAAAAAGTTTTGGACCAGGGCATATAAAGGCGCATGAATAGAAACCCAATTGACGGATTTTAATATTCTATGTATCAAATCAAAGACAAATATTTATTCCATTACATAAAATAAAACAAACAAAACAATATTACCGGTAAACAATCACAATAGCTATCCGAATGCACTAAGGGTCACTAAAAAAAGTTGCAAAATGTCTCAATAATGAGTATAACCGCCACCACTTCCATGACACTCCTGTGCTTGGTCGAATACACAAACAGTGTTCGAACCCGTACAATGATCGCTGAACCATGACATTCGACCATAACCGTTATTATCTCCGAATTGACAATAGATCAGCAATCAACAATAATTATCGTTTACAATGAAAGTTTGCAAAAAAATAATAATCTTTTTATTGGTTACTCGAATATCTGTAACTGTTACTTTTTATGGACTTTGCAACATTTTTACAGACCCTTTGTGTGTTCGCGATATTTTTTTAAAATCAAATCTTGTTTGGAATTTAGTGTTTCTGGTACCAAATAAAAAATGAAACTTAAATTCTGTCCACTAGTTTTATTTTTATATGACTTTATATACCCTGGTCCAAAACTGTTTTTGCCGAGTATACATAATTTGCTAGATTTGGGTATTTCGTGCCACCCTAAAATAATTACATAGATATTGGAGTATATCCCATACTGGGGGTATATCCTCAATTTGAAATACTGTGATATTACTTCAATTAACAATCCTTTTGAGTTTCAAGATGCTTAATTGTAAAAAGTGTACCAGTGTCGATCGGTCATCGTTTTAGTACGTCTGCACCATTTAATGAAACCTTTGAAAAAATAATAATGAACACCTTTAGCCACAAAGATATCATAAAGTAGTAGAATATTACTGAAACGGAGTTTATTCAACAATATTTATATAAATATGTAATTTAAAAAATAAAGTATGAATAGCCTTAATATAAGTCAAGTATCAGTTGCTTATAATCGATGTGTGGCTAGACATACTTTTTATTATATATCCATAATCGATTATAAGATACATCCATCAATAATTATAACATTCATAATTAATATAACATATCTCATATTCGAAATACAGATATCCATAATTCAATAAAATATATCGTTATACTGAAACAGTGCCACTTGTATGCAGTAGAATAAGATATGTATTCAAAAGGTATGTTATTGTACTTTTAAACTAAACAAAGAAAGCACCCAGACGGTCATAAAGGTAAAAATATCATTTGTATACGACTGTGTAAGTGACCTTTTATCTTGACCAAATATCAACCACTGTGGAAATTGAGCATTACCCAAATGATCAACTAAACAGGCAATAGTTTACGCTTTGTAAATAATATGTGTGGTGTTCTTTTTGAGATTAATACATAAACTATGTATGCATTCAATAGTAATAGGCTTATACATGTATTAAAATGGGTTTAAAACATGAACAACTGGGTGACGATATCATTTTCTGATACGATATATATATATATATATATATATAAACCAAAACAAACTTCAGTTTTCAGGTTATCTTTACACATTGTGTGTCAAATATTGTGCGTACTTTCATAACATATAGAAGGAGGAAATTGTATTTCTCTAACCATGCATTCAGTGTTAGCTTACATATAATTTAAATTGTTAATCTCTAAATATCGGAATACATAATATCCATACCTTTCTCTTTTGTGTGTACTGGGGCAGGAAATAGCACAATAAACAGCAATAGTATGTCCTCTGACAAGATAGCCATGTATGATCTTCGTTTGTTATCACAGCTGCACGTAGCATAAGGAGTGGGGGGCCTTCTGTTGCGAATATGTTCCTTGTCGATAATGTCCTCCTTCGTGCCACTTGTCAACTTTCATGTATTCGTCCATTTCCTTATCTATTGTTTTAACAATTAATTTCCTGCTACGAAAGTATTTCAATTTCAAATATTTCAGTACTCAGTGATCACAATGTATATGGACTGTTATATCCGATTGTCGTTAATTTACAACTGATTGTATATTTAATATTCGACGAGAATAAGATAAACGTTCAGTTTATAAGAAAATTTCCTCACGGTATTACACAAAAGGAAGCTCTCACGTATTTGAGAAGAGTCTCACACTTGTAAAACTGTCTGTAAACGGAAACTGAATCATTGTATATGTCGATTTGTTAGGCTGACAGATAAAATCAACATAACGCTCTAAATAAAGACAACGCGTGGGAAACCCTAAAGGCCAATAACTCTAACGAACAAATACATACTATACAAGTAAACTAGAGTTAAGATTTCGAGATATATAGTGTAACGTGTTAGACGAATATTCGTTTTTAAATTAAGATAAGCCCGATTTCTCTCTTTGTTCTATGGTAGTTGTTGATATATTCGTCTTCAGTTTAGAATGTGTTCAGTTCATGCGCCATTTGTCCTATGGATTGGGCTATTGTTTAAATTGTGTAATTCAATAGTCTTTTGTGTTTTTTATTTCGCTTTAGCATTGGTCCATTTAAACAATGTTTAAATATTTAAACAATGCTTAAATGTGTTGCATGTTATTAAGGGATATTTTTTAATTTTGAAAAGGAAAGGTCAGTATGATTTTTCTATATGTATATGCATTTTATTTATTTTTATTATTATTTGTGTACCTTACGTATAAGTACAACGTCATTTGGGTAAGGATGTAGTGCTGTAGTGTTATTTAAAGACTTTTAAGTGATATCAAAAGCTCCTTTGGTATTATTTAATTTGAAAATAGCAAACAAATTTTAGATCATCGCAGACTGTGTTGCGCTAGACATCTTTGAACAAGTACACTATAACTTATTCCAACGTTTCACTGAAAAAAGTCATTAAACATTTTCACAGTTTTTTATCATAAATTATTCTTGTACAAAAACAACGTTTACTTTTCAGCTACCTGTATGTAAATTTTTGCCTAATGTCTTAAATCCTGCATTATTTCCATATCTACTAGGATGCAAAAGAAAACAAAAAAGTAGTTTTCACTACCATTCATGAACAGTCTCAATCAAAACGAGACTGCAATATTGTTTGTATTTATCGTGTTCGGCGATTTCCAACTTTCTCCTTTCATTCTCCTTTTATATGGGATCTTACGTAAGTTACTCCTTTTATAGGGGATATTACGTAAGTTACTCCTTTTATAGGGGATCTTACGATAAGTACTCCTTTTATAGGGATCTTACGTAAGTTACTCCTTTTATAGGATCTTACGTTTTATAGGGGATCTTACGTAAGTTACTCCTTTTATAGGGGATCTTACGTAAGTTACTCCTTTTATAGGGGATCTTACGTAAGTTACTCCTTTTATAGGGGATCTTACGTAAGTTACTCCTTTTATAGGGGATCTTACGCAAGTTACTCCTTTTATAGGGGATCTTACGTAAGTTACTCCTTTTATAGGGATCTTACGTAAGTTACTCCTTTTATAAGGGATCTTACGTAAGTTACTCCTTTTATAGGGGATCTTACGTAAATTACTCCTTTTATAGGGGATCTTACGTAAGTTACTCCTTTTATAGGGATCCTACGTAAGTTACTCCTTTTATATGGATCTTACGTAAATTACTCCTTTTATAGGGGATCTTACGTAAGTTACTCCTTTTATAGGGGATCTTACGATAAGTACTCCTTTTATAGGGGATCTTACGCAAGTTACTCCTTTTATAGGGAATCTTACGTAAGTTACTCCTTTTATAGGATCTTACGTTTTATAGGGGATCTTACGTAAGTTACTCCTTTTATAGGGGATCTTACGTAAGTTACTCCTTTTATAGGGGATCTTACGTAGTAGCTTGTTTATTACCGATTGTATTAAACGAGTTACTAAATATGATATGATGCGATGGCTTGCCGATCATCATATGATGATTACCACGGGTTAATTATTTAATAATAAAATAGTACGAATGTGAAATTCTTTTATCACACAACTCATAACGTTCATACCGACAAAAAGCGTGCTTTCACGTGACGTCATTCAAGTTAATTTTGATGATGTTAATGTCATGGCTTTTTTGCCTTCCCAGAAGCCATTTTATTGGATAAATAGAGAATATTATGTCAGTGCCTTTTACTATCAAGTTTATTAGGCGAGGCTTAGAAAACGAAAAATGGCGAGGCTCTGCCAAGCCATTCTTTGTTTTCATGCCGAGCCTAATAAACTTGATAGATCTTGATAGTAAAAGGCACTGACATAATATTCTATTTATCATGTAGATTATCCACATTTTCCGTGTGAATTACTATTATTACTTATTTCTCAGAATGTTACGCTTATCGAGGACGCCGCCATGTTGTTGTTTTTTGTTTGTTTTATGACGTCAGGCAACGTTACGTTCATGACGTCAGATAACGTTACGTACAATAAACGCCGAGAGATTCCGCACTGATTTGCTCTATTGGTCAGTGCCTAATAAAGCAAAATTTATTAGATCACCCCTTTATTAGGCCAAAAAGTGCATATCTGCATGATAAACTCATTTAAACAAATACGCTTCCTGACATATTTGAAAATCTGTATGTTCCTTTTCCTCAGATATCACACTAGTATTATAACCAGTATATATATACTGAGCAAAATAAATTCAGCACATAAAATGCATATCATTTCCATAGACGAGATACACAGCCGCGTATGTTCGTGGTCAATGATAAAGTAACATAAATAGTATCAATAATAATGGTACAAAGTCATTTGTAAACAAAATCGGTGATAAAACATAAAGCAAATGTTATGGTAACATAACTGAATAGGTTACTGAAAATCGTTCTCATTTCAATAAAAAGGGAGGTAATTTTAAAATTACAAAGTTTGGAATGTTTTTGTTTGAAAATAACAATCGTTCGTGAACACATTTCACCGGTTTTTAAACATTGTCAGAATTAAAAAATTCTAATATCTTTAAACAATTATAGCAATGCTAATATGTTTAATCTATGTCCCTAAAATGTCATGCTAAACATTTTTTGTTCAGTATATTATACAAAGGAGACATACATTAATCTTGACAGGTAAATACCAAATGAGGAGATATTCTTCAATTGTTATATTTGTCTAAATATGTTATTCTCCAGCTAACGTTTATGTCATTAATTTAAGAGTTATGATGATCTTTTCATTCATGTCATTTAAAAACAACACGCAAAGCTGATATTTTTCTTGTTTCAAATATATCATGTGTGTCAATGCAATTGTTTTACGAAACAACTTTTCGCATTTGCAATATTGAATTGAGTTGGCGTTTTAAGCCGCACCAACACATGAAAGGTTATATGGCGCCTGATAGGAATGAACATGCCAGGCTCATCCCCCATGTACATCGAGATAAAATATGGAGAATGGGCCTAGAACCTTCTCACCTGCAGAACTGCAGTGTTGCTGCAAATTCTATTGTAGACATTCCATTTACGCTGGAGCCACGTTTATTGTTTTTCTGCCACTGATCTAGTGATTTGAGCAAGATGGCACCTAAAACAATGCATGGGTCATGATAAACACCTTTTATGAGCATGAACAAAAAATGATACTCTGCCTACCCCTCCAACGGGATCTGCAGTGGCCCTATTCTTTGCCCCGGAACCAAACGGGGCCTCCGGAGCCACACGGGTTATTTAAATGCCTAAATATTTGTACCAATTTTACTTTTATTATCGGCTGTGCATTGTGTATGTTGACGTTATAGAATATAACAGAATGCCCATACTAGGATATGATCGAATATTAAAGAAGTGTTTATAGTTTGAATGTAAAAACCAGTGCAAACAAAAATACCAAATCAAAACTGTATCAGATAAACAATATCATGACTAATTTATATGTGTTTTCCTAAGGAGTTACACATCGAAAGTCCAATGTTCAACAGAGTTTAGTAATGATACGCTTAGCGTCTACAGTTATGTAAACTTGGATTGTGCATATATAGTATACAAGGGGATATCCCTACTCCGATCAATTAATATTTAAACCATTCAATGGCGGGGCGCCAGAAGCGCGCTTGCATAAAATGGAGGAACACGTGACTTGTTGTTGTTGTTGTTGTTGTTGTTGTAAAAATGTTGGGGGTAAAAGACCGGCCAAAAGAGCGTGTTGTTGCATTAAAATTGCGGTCCATATAACAGCTACAACTTTGACACTTTACACAGTTGTTCTACATCATAACATGCCCCAACATATTCATAACTCTGTGCGGCTTTCTGCAAAAGTTATGCCCCTTTATGAACTTAGTATACTGGTTAAGTTTTCCGTTGAGGTCCACTTTTTAGCCAGTATGTTTTTGGAAAAAAATACGACTTATTGTCATCCCTTGATCGGCGTGTGCGTATTTGGTTAAGTTTTATATTATTGTGCACTTCTTTCAGTAACAATAACTGATACAGCTTTGAAACTTTGCTTGACCATGCTCTTTCCTGATTGCAGGCCATGCAATACTGGTTTCCACTCAGGAAAATCTCATGATCAGCCCTACGTGGCACACACCTATGACACAAAATAGTGTCAAACGTGCAAAAAAACAAACCTGTATAATATCTTACCACTAAAAATCACTTCTTCCGAATACATGTCCACCTACCCCAGCCATTTGTCACATTTCACTGATCATATCAGCTTCTTTTTTGATGTTTTTCTATACTTAATTCAAACTACCTCAATATACTAAAAAATCTTCATTACATTCTAGAAATATATATAAAGACTCCTCGATTGGTCTACTAAGGTTAGAGACTTAGCAATAGGTAAATGTAGGTTCAAAACTCCTCGTAAGGTCGACGTAGGTTCGAGACTTCTCAATAGGTATATTTAAGTTTAAAATGCCTTGATAAGTCCGTAAAGGTTCGAGACTAAGCAATATATAATGGTAGGTTAAATACTAATCGATAGTTTTACGAAGGTTCGAGATTTAGCAAAGTTTATATAGGTTCGAGACTCAATAAGAACATTTCATTTGCTCCGATAGGTGTATGTTAGGTCAAGACTCCAGAAGCACACAAACAAACATAAACACAACTCAGTATGTCTCAAATAACGTTCAGTGAAAAATCCAAATATGAAGCTACATGCAGTCATAATTTGCCTATTTAGTAATAGTAATACCTTTACATGTAATGCATATTGTTTACTTCATATACAGAATTTCAGAAGCAACAATATGACCGGACGAAATCTGTTTAGCGATGCCAAAACTGCTCTGAAAGACCTCAAGACAGACCTGATATCACTAAAGCATGAAACACAAGCCTGCATAATGGATGCTTCAATGAGAAAGGCCGTGCTAGGGGAGTCGGAGAAACTCGTCAAGGACGATATACACGTGATCAGGTTAAAGCTCGAGAAAATTGTGAAGGACTTGGAATCAAAAGCGCGGCAAGCGACGTCTGCAATCGTGCAGAAGGAAAGGGAGAAGTTAAACAGTGAGATCGTGTTTCTTGAAGAGCAACATAAAAGGTTGATAACATGTTATTATACCCCACGTTAACACTCTTGTATAAACGCCTTTACTCAGGCGAAAAAACATGTTATACTTTATATAAATGGTTATTAGTAATTTCTGAATGTCTCTTGCTATTGACATCACAGGGTTGATACAGTTCGACTGTTGCCCTGCTGGCAATGAAAGAAATGTTTCATGCGCGATCTGAATGCGCAAAGATATGAGCGATATCCCGATAGGCCTCGGGCAATAGTTTCCCAGGTCATCCCCGATACCTTTGGACAATAGTTTTGACTGTTCCCAAAACACCTGTGGAATAACTCTATACTGTCTCCAATCTCTACCCAGAGTACACTCGTTCCTCATTTGACTCTGTCAACGTCAAAGAAAGTAGGGCGAACGGTTAGGTCACGTGATTATTCAAAAAAGTTATGACGATGTTTATAATAAATCCTTTTGCGTGATATGCAAAGATAAAATATCGACCTATATTAAATTATTTCAATTTTTATTTCTGTGAGTTAATTTTCTTTAGTAATTTTTTGCTATCGAGCTTCGGTTTGAAATGTTTACATATGCGTTTCGATTGAGGGGACCTAAGTACTTATTATTTTTTTAGTAAAATAATCCCGATTTAAACTAAATTGTTTTCATGCATTATTTCAAATCTTGCAACATCTAATTTGCAGATATTCTGAAAATTATATTTATACAAGAAATAAATAAGTTTCAGGCAAACATATTCCAATTTAACAGGTTTTACCAAAATCTTTTAATTTAGTAGTTAGCAGAGATATGTGAGTGCAAGGAACGATAACTCTGCTTGGAGATTGTACTGCCTCATGATAGTGACGTCACAGCAAGGCTGTTTGTTTAAATGAAATGTAATAACGATAGTATTCTTCTTTTTTGTTGTTGACCTTAACTTGTTTCTTAAATCAAAACTGGTTGAAAATATTAACAAAAAATGATTATTTATTTATTATTATTATTATTATTATTATTATTATTATTATTATTATGTCACACATAGACTTCGCCTCGGTCAACATTATTTTCCTCAGATTAACAATATCCACTCTCACACCCACTGGGATGCACTATTTATATAGTGTTATATTTAAAAGTCATTAAAAGCGTTTTTGCCGCATTTTTGCCGGTGCAGTGAAGTGTCTTATGTATCATTAGCAGACCCAGTAACATAGAGTATGCAGCTTTAGTTGTTTAGATAGCTGTGTTCTGTGGAAGCTATATTTCCTGATCGTCTTTTGTATCTGATTTTATAGTCACAGTAGTGTTGTTTGTGCCGTGTGACGAGCGCCAGCAATATCCCCGTGCATCCAAACAATAGTGGTGTATGTTCCTCCCTCAGGGATTGTATTACATTAATAGTTTCAGTTTAATCTTACCTCTTAACCCGTTATGCACGACTATAATAGCCTTTACGTCCATTGTAAACCCGGATCAACCTGCGAGTATGACTCGCATAACTCGCAGGCTGATCAGGGTTTAAAATGACCGACTGCTGATCAGTCATTTCCCCAAAACACCCCTTTGTCACATAAATGGAATGGTCTTAATTCAAAGAAAGAACAGTCCATTATATATATGTAGGGGGATAAGGATTAATTTGATTTGTAGTGATGAGTTCTATGAATGCTACATGTCCTGTTCGTTTTCTGCATCTACATGTATATCATGTGTGGCAACTTTGAAAGAAGCTTTATTTGTCTTCAAAATCAGTCAAGAAATCATCTTTGGTTAGATACATCCATTTATTTTTGAAACTATGAAATGAAAAGCGTCTTTCACTAGAAATTAGTTTATAATTAAACATGGATATAATATTTTCTTTTCCTCATATGCTTTGCTCAGAATGAAGGCAGCAGAAAACTTAATTGCTCTTTAATTTCAGTCTTGAAGAAATGGAGGGATATGTCAAGACAACGACATCGAATACGTCTATGAAGCCGATAAAAGAAGGTAGAGAAAAGTGTGAAGCTGTTCAGCCGTTACTGGACGAGTACAAGATTAAATCGAACCGTAAAGGCGCACAGTTTGTCTTACACTCCTTACTCGCCTACCTCCTGGAACAAATGGAGACGTTCTCTATGGGAGAGATAATACTTGTACCTCTGCCCGCCGATGACAACGAGGAAGCTGAAGAAGAACCTGGAGCTCTACAGACTGAAGGTACGAACGCATCACTAGATCCCTATCGGACGTCATTTATGAGGTCAAATTCATCAAAAATGATCAAACTTCCAGAGAAAGAACCACAGCGTGGCGGATTAAGTAGAAAAAACTCGGCTAAATCGGAAATAAATGCCGTGGTATCCAAGCCGGTAGCAAAACAACTTGAAAAGTCGAAAGCTATCAAGAGAACAAACTCTACAAAGGGCAACAGTAATACTGAGAAGGTACGACTAAACCAGGAGGAGGAAACGCCATTCAGACCTATAGCTGGACTGAGGGCAACACTCGCTAAACGGTCAACATCCGCACCACTAATCAATGTGATGTCAAAGGAGCACGGCGTGTTTGTGGCTAGTAAGGAGCAAGAAGACAAACCGCCAGTATTCCAATACCGAGAAACGCTCAAAACAATGGAACATAAGACAGGCTGCTACATTACAGGTCTGGCCACGTTGTCCAACGGAAATGTTGTTGTCTGCGACAATGCGCACGACTCATTACAGTTGTATAACCGAGAATTGCAGCGCATATCCGAGCTAGATTGTCCCCACCCCTGGGGCGTCACTGCGGTTTCAGATTCAGCCATTGCTGTCACTTTACATTATGATCACAAGATCCTACTTGTGAAAGCAGCATCGGTGCTAGAGCGATTGAATGAAAAAGAGATACTGCTAAAGTGTAATGCTTCGCTCACATACGATGTGAAGTATTATGACTATAGACTTTACGCGCTATGCATTCACAGTGATGTGCATGTATTAGATCTTAAAGGTAGAGAGTACAAAGTTATTAAGACTGGAATAGGACAGAGTACGCTGAAATATTTAGACGTCGATGCAAAAAATAAAAAAGTGATCGTATCAGGCGATAATGGAATTGTTTGCCTCAACTTTGAAGGTTTGCCTTTATGGAAGTACTCGTCTCCATCAAAGTCCCAAATCATGCCAACGGGTGTAATGATGATTAAGGGTCATCTTCTCGTGTGTGACTGGGTAAATCACAGTATTGCCGAGATTTACGGGCATGGTCAGAAGAGAAGAACAGTATTCAGCGGTGGCATTGAGCGGCCTGTAGCTATTTGTGCATCCGCTAACGGAGAGAATGTGTTTGTGGCACAAGGTGATTACGACATGCCGAAAGATAAAGCTACACTGGTGAAGATCTTGTCGGTGGAAGAAATGCCAACAATCGGGGAAGAGTAACTGTCGAACTGAGGGTTTCCTGTAACTCAACGGTTTAGATTTTTGATTGAGGACATGCTGATTGTCGAATATTATGAAATAATCTTAGTGAAATAACCCTTTTACGTCAATAGTGTCTCATACTTTGCTTTATGTTCTCTATGTTATTGTTGTTTGTATTCTATGCGCGTTTTGGATGATTGGTTCCTTAAATTCAGTATTTCTTGTTTGGATTGTATACCTACTTTACTTAATCTTGCATGTTATTATTTATAATTTATTTGGTGTTGTTGTTTTTTTCTCTTCTAAATATATATATATACATACGGTAAAGAACAGTATACAGCTTACAATACCCTTTCTTGAGCACTGGATCACGAAGGAGTCCGGGAAGATAGTTATTTAAAAAGATAAATGAGAGACAAATTATCAACCAAACAGTGCTTAAACCAACAAATTTATATCGAGCGCTTTCGGCTTTTATCGCCTTCTTCAGGATACATATAAAGTTACAAAAACAAACACATACATTTCTGATAAAAATGTTTAAAAGCAAAAACATAAACAAATTAATACTATAAAGTGCGCTTAATGCGCCCATGCCAGTATGGGTATAACACAGTTGTAAGGTGGTAGAACGGGGATGATATATCTTTGAAAGGTGTGCTTGTAAATAAAAATGAATATGATATTGCTTTACCCTTGATTAAAAAACGTTCCCACTTTGTTTTACATTGCGCAATTCCGAAACAGTTGTATATTATTCACGATAATCAAGAGAGAAGTAACACAGACAAACGTTTTCTTCGGAAAACGGTGAAAACAATGAGGAACATCAACGGATTGTCTCCCTTGGTAACATTCTCCAAACAACATGAACGTGAAGTTGGCAGTAGCAGTAGCAGCAGTAGCAGTAGCTACTGCTACTGCTACTGCTACTGCTACTGCTGTTACTGCCAGCAGTAGTAGCAGTAGAGTAGTTACTGCCAGCAGTAGCAGCAGTAGCAGTAGTTACTGCTAGCAGTAGTAGCAGTAGCAGTAGTTACTGCCAGCAGTAGCAGCAGTAGCAGTAGTTACTGCCAGCAGTAGCAGCAGTAGCAGTAGATACTGCTAGCAGAGTAGATACTGCTAGCAGTAGAACACCATCTCCGTAGGTATATTCATCGCAAGTGTTTTTCTTTGCGCATTATGTTGTTTCTACTTTCCCACCGTCATATTTAGCAGACAACCCCTTTCGCATCGCAACAATCATATGTTTCCTACTGCTATTGCTACTGCTACTGCTAACTACTGCCAGCAGTAGCAGCAGTAGCAGTAGCTACTGCCAGCAGTAGCAGCAGTAGAGTCAATAGTCATTTTAATTACGACGATATATGATCATCGATATATGATATTTCTTTGCGCAAGTATGTTGTTTCTACTTTCCCACTATCATGTTTAGCAGGCAACCCCTTTCGCATCTTTCGCAAACATCATATGTTTGCTTCTGCTATTGCTACTGCTACTGCTACTGCTAACTACTGCCAGCAGTAGCAGCAGTAGCAGTAGCTACTGCCAGCAGTAGCGGCAGTAGAGTCAATATCTTAATTACGACGATATATGATCATCGGTTTTCTTTGCGCAAGTATGTTGTTTCTACTTTCCCACAATCATGTTTAACAGACAACCCCTTTCGCTACTGCTATTGCTACTGCTGTATGATTGAAAGTTCGAAAGTAGTAAAACACGTATGGTCGTCGGATAACGAGTGTTGCCGGCGGGCAGATCAACATCATAAACACGCTGGCGCATCGTTTTTTTAAAGCCTTTTGGTAGTGCTACTAAAATCACACCATTTCAGACCATTTATCACAATTTTGGTTCTACTGCTGTATGATTGAAAGTTCGAAAGTAGTAAAAAAACACGTCTGGTCGTCGGATTTCGGGTGTTGCCGGCGGGCAGATCAACCACATAGACACGCTGGCGCAGCGTTTTTTTAAAGCATTTTGGTAGTGCTACTATAATAACATCATTTGAGATTGTTTATCGCTGTTTTTGTTCTACTGCTGTAGTACTGAAGTCGAATAACGGTACAGTTGAACGTGCGTTTTCTGTCGGATAACGAGTGTTGCCGGCGGGCAGGTCAACATCATAGACATGCTGGCGCAGTGTTGTTTTTAAAGACCTTTGGTAGTGCTACTAGAATCAACCTAAAACTTTAATTAGTTTTTCCTTGATAAGTGGATGCACATATACATTTTGGGGCCATATGCATGCGTATACTGTTGACTTTTATGCAGTATGGGGTCAATGGGTTTAAGGTTAAGGTTACAATGGGTTGAAGGTTAAGGTTACAATAACCTGATAATTAAACACATTGTCCGCTCTATAACTCAAGACTGCTAGCCATATGCATTAAACATCACCGATAGACAGGCCATGGAGAAGGGATGAACCTATACATTTTGGGGTCAATAAGTGCAAGGTAAAGGTTACCATTACCTGATAATGAAATACCTCCTCCGTTCTATGACAGCAGTAGAAAGTAGAACAAAAACTGCTATCAACAATCTCAAGTGGGGTGGTATTAGTAGGCTTGAAATCCAGAGAGACTGCAGATCTGTGATGTTGATCGTCCCGCCGGCAAACCCGACGACCAGACGTGTTTTTGACTACTTTCGAACATTCAGTCATACAGCAGTAGAACCAACATTGTGATAAACGGTCTCAAATGGTGTGATTTTAGAAGCACTACCAAAAGGCTTTAACAAAACGCTGCGCCAGCGTGTCTATGATGTTGATCTGCTTGCCGGTAACACTCGTTATCCGACGACCAGACGTGTTTTTAATTCTTTCGAACATTCAGTCATACAGCAGTAGAACCAAAACTGTGATAAACGGTCTCAAATGGTGAGATTTTAGTAGCACTACCAAAAGGCTTTAAAAAAACACTGCGCCAGCGTGTCTATGGTATTGATCTGACCGCCGGCAACACCCGAAACCCGACAAAAACGCCATTTCGAGTATATTTCAGTGCAAACTTCAGTAACACAGCAGTAGAACTAAAACGTTGATAAAGAATTTCAAATAGGTTTATTCTAGTAGCACTACCAAAGGTCTTTAAAAAAACACTGCGCCAGCATGTCTATGATGTTGACCTGCCCGCCGGCAACACTCGTTATCCGACAGAAAACGCACGTTCTAATGTACCGTTATTCGACTTCAGTACTACAGCAGTAGAACAAAAACTGCGATAAACAATCTCAAATGGTGTGATTTGAGTAGCACTACCAAAAGGCTTTTATAAAAAACTGCGCCAGCGTGTCTATGATGTTGATCTGCCCGCCGGCAACACTGGTCATCCGACGACCAGACGTGTTACGTGTTTTTGACTACTTTCTAACTTTCAATCATACAGCAGTAGAACCAAAACTGTGATAAACGGTCTCAAATGGTGAGATTTTAGTAGCACTACCAAAAGACTTTAAAAAAACGCTGCTCCAGCGTGTCTATGATATTGATCTGCCCGCCGGCAACACCCACAACCTTACAAAAACGCCATTTCGAGTATATTTCAGTGCAAACTTCAGTAACACAGCAGTAGAACTAAAACGTTGATAGAGAATTTCAAATAGGTTGATTCTAGTAGAACTATCAAAGGTCTTTGAAAAAACACTGCGCCAGCAAGTCTATGATGTTGATTTGCCCGCCGGCAACACTCGTTATCCGACAGAAAACGGACGTTCAAATGTACCGTTATTCGACTTCAGTACTACATCAGTAGTACAAAAACTGCGATAAACAATCTCAAATGGTGTGATTTTAGTAGCACTACCAAAAGGCTTTTATAAAAAACTGCGCCAGCGTGTCTATGTGGTTGATCTGTCCGCCGGCAACACTCGTCATCCGACGACCAGACGTGTTTTTGACTACTTTCGAACTTTCAATCATACAGCAGTAGAACCAAAACTGTGATAAACGGTATCAAATGGTGAGATTTTAGTAGCACTTCCAAAATACTTTAAAAAAACGCTGCGCCAGCGTGTCTATGATATTGATCTGCCCGCCGGCAACACCCGAAACCCGACAAAACGCCATTTCGAGTATATTTCAGTGCAAACTTCAGTAATACAGCAGTAGAACTAAAACGTTGATAAAGAAATTCAAATAGGTTGATTCTAGTAGCACTATCAGAAGGCTTTAAAAAAACACTGCGCCAGCATGTCTATGATGTTGATCTGCCCGCCGGCAACACTCGTTATCCGACAGAAAACGCACGTTCAAATGTACCGCTGTACAGACTTCAGTACTACAGCAGTAGAACAAAAACTGCGATAAACAATCTCAAATGGTGTGATTTTAGTAGCACTACCAAAAGGCTTTAAAAAAACTCTGCGCCAGCGTGTCTATGTGGTTGATGTGCCCGCCGGCAACACCCGAAACCCGACGACCAGACGTGTTTTTGACTACTTTCGAACTTTCAATCATACAGCAGTAGAACCAAAATTGTGATAAACGTTCTGAAATGGTGTGATTTTAGTAGCACTACCAAAAGGCTTTAAAAAACGCTGCGCCAGCGTGTCTATGATGTTGATCTGCCCGCCGGCAACACTCGTTATCCGACGACCAGACGTGTTTTACTACTTTCGAACTTTCAATCAAACAGCAGTAGCAGTAGCAGTAGCAAACATAATTATGACGGTTGCGAAAGGGGTTGTCTGTTAAACATGATTGTGGGAAAGTAGAAACAACATACTTCTGCGAAGAAAACCGATGATCATATATCGTCGTAATTAAGATGATATTGACTCTACTGCTGCTACTGCTGGCAGTAGCTACTGCTACTGCTGCTACTGCTGGCAGTAGTTAGCAGTAGCAGTAGCAATAGCAGAAGCAAACATATGATGGTTGCAAAAGATGCGAAAGGGGTTGTCTGCTAAACATGATTGTGGGAAAGTAGAAACAACATACTTGCGCAAAGAAATATCATATATAGATGATCATATATCGTCGTAATTAAGATGACAATTGACTCTACTGCTGCTACTGCTGGCAGTAGCTACTGCTGGCAGTAGTTAGCAGTAGCAGTAGCAATAGCAGTAGGAAACATATGATTGTTGCGAAATATGCGAAAGGGGTTGTCTGCTTAACATGATGGTGGGAAAGTAGAAACAACATAATGCGCAAAGAAAAACACGCGATGAATATACCTACTGAGATGATGTTCTACTGCTAGCAGTATCTACTGCTACTGCTGCTACTGCTGGCAGTAACTACTGCTACTGCTGCTACTGCTGGCAGTAACTACTGCTACTGCTACTACTGCTGGCAGTAACAGCAGTAGCAGTAGCAGTAGCAGTAGTTACTGCTACTGCTGCTACTGCTACTGCCAACTTCACGTTCATCCAAACAACTTGGTCCAGTCTTGATCATCTTCGACGCTTGATTGTAAATACAACCCTTTGTGCAAAAAAGTATGAAACAGGAAATACATATCCGTAATTATTTATTTTTGTATTATAGTATTTTTGACTCTTAGTTCGTCGATATAATGATGATTTGTTTGTTTGTATGGTGTTTTACGTCATTTTCAACACATGCAAGGTTATATATGACGGTCGATTTTTTGTGGTAGAGGAAGACCATCCACTTTTCCTGGGTAGACCCAGTACTATACACCTCACGTCGTCCGTAGGGATCGTGAAGTTTCCATCTTTGATTATTTATTAGTTTCTTGTTTTTATTCCAATTTGTATATCTTAGATAAAATATGCGTTTGTATCAGACAACCAGAAACGAAACCAGAATCTCGGAAAATGGCTGCTGTGTCAAAAGATAAATGAAGAAAGGTTCTAGACGTTTGTCTTGAAAACAAATCTAGACTACTTGGTCCAACCATTTGGTTCACCGCAGTATGTAGTGTTTGGGTTTTTGTTATATCAGAAAGAATTGCAAATTCATTGTGAACTGTTCAAACTATTTTTCTTTTCTGTTTTTTTATCTTAAGATTTAAAAAAAAAGGAAGTATTAATGAAAGAAAATACCCTTAAAGATACCGTATTGTTTAAAATTAACATATCAATAAGAAAAGGTGTATCGTGCAATGTATTACAATGATAAACGCGAATGAGATCCAATACCGTAACAAAGATAAGTATCCTGTTCTCGAGGTACCTATAATATCGAGGTAAAATTTATTTTGCGTAGTTTTCCGAGGCTATAAAGCGCAATGACACATGATCTCCTGGTGATTACAGTCACATAGTTGATTAGCTATTCGACGAGCTAAAACACAATAAAATTCAAAATAAAGCCAAGTTATTATTTACTGAAGTCATACCTACCTATTTTATAAATTTTTCACTAAGTCAACTTTTCAACCTCTGTTTAAAATGTTATAAATCCAGTTATAATCGCCCTCGTCCTAAAAATCCACTATGCTACGTGAATTTAACGAAAGTTGCAGGATTTAAGATTGATATAAACATCATATTTAAGATTAACACGCCATGGTGTGACTTATCTTGATTCCTCGAGAATTGTACTACAAGTAATAATCTGCATCG